>CM077236.1:25413199-25688199 GCA_039654775.1 Spinibarbus caldwelli
GGCATCAAAGGGTGATTATGGTCAACTAAAACTATTAAAAATTTTTGCTGATTGAAATAAAACTGAAATAAAATAAAATAAAATAAAAACTTTTTTCAGTTCAGTTCTAATTTCCGTTTAGTTTAAGTTGAAGCACTAAAATTACTAACTGGAAACTAAGACTAAAACTGAAATAAAAATAAATTACACCTAAATAGCAATGTAAAAAAAGAAAAAAATTACTAAAGAACAAACAAAATTACTAAAAACGTTAACTAAAATTAAATGAAAACTGAAAGTATGAAAATAAAAGCTATAAAGCCAATTCAAAGTTAATAAAAACTATAATAGTATGTAAATAATACTAAAATAACACTGTGTCCGGTTGGAACACTGACATTCATTGGATGGATAAAATAACCCCGCGGAAACATTTTTTAAGCTATTTTGTGTTCCAAAAAACACAAGCATGCAGATTGGGAGGATGAGTAAATGATGACAGAATTTTTTAAAAGTTCAGATAGTTTTGGAGGCAACTATAGGCCTATATGTGTGTTTTCTTTATAACTTGTCTGTTCCAGGCCGTGTGTGACATGGTTTCAGCCGGTGGGGGATGGACTGTGTTCCAGCGCCGGTTTGATGGACAAACTGATTTTAACCGAACCTGGCAGGAGTATCATGATGGATTCGGCTCCCCGCAGACAGAGCACTGGTTAGGGAATGCAGTTCTTTACGCACTAACCGCAAGTGGGCACCACACGCTCCGCATCACTCTCCAAGACTGGCACGAGCAGACACGTCATGCTAACTATAACAACTTTAAAGTGGCAGGAGAAAACCAGAGGTATATGCACACATAGACATACTAGTTTCTATTGTAAGACTAGTGTCAAAGCAGAGTTTCAACAAACCATGAAATAGTTCAGTTTCTTATCATGACGCATGTATGTTCTTCTCTCCATAAGGTTCCGCCTAACTGCTCGAGATTATCATGGTGATGCTGGCAATGCATTCAGTTACAGCAAACAGTACAATCACGATGGCAGAGCTTTCAGTACATATGACCGGGATCATGATCGCTATGTTGCTGGTAACTGTGCCCGTTATTATGGTGCAGGCTGGTGGTTTGATTCTTGTTTGGCTGCTAACCTCAATGGACGCTATTATCACGGGCGTTACACCGGCATCACGGATGGCATCTACTGGGGCACCTGGTATATCCTGACTGACTATCGCACAGGGGAACGATACTCATTCAAGAGTGTTGAAATGAAAACTAGACCAAGGCGGAGCTAAGGAAAATGTTGATATGTAACCATACTCTTGCACTACATATTTCATTTAAATAATGGCTTGTAATTATATAACCCGGAACTGGCATTATATTGAACTTGAGATTTTTAGATAATTATATGAAATGAGAACACATTTATAAACATTTGTTTTTGAAAAATGTCAAATGTCATTTTAAGGAAACTCTTTTACTCAGTGTATATTACAGTTAGTTACAGTTGTTTTTTGAGACGCAAATAAACTATCAAACGCTATTTGTGCTGCAAATACAGGAATTTTTTTTTTTTTAAGCAAGGTCTTTATTTGAAGTCAAAAATCTATTTTTTAAATGCATGTTATTGATCTTGCTGTGATCAATTCATATGTGCATATGTTTCCTTTCTTAATCTCGTAATTCTTAATAAAAATGTTCTGAAATTGACTCAAAATGTTCAAAACAACTGAATATTTTAGTGAAATGACAGGTGACATATGCGATCATTCTCCAATCATTTAGTCTGCTTAAATCCCACCCCTTTCTTATAATTGACTGCAAGCTCGGCATCAGCCAATATGCCTCCATCCAATCACTTGCGAATAGAACTAAGACAACAAGCCTTACATTTTTTTTTTGCTACTTTCTTTTATTGTTAAGTTTATTAAACAACTCTATAGAATACTTCCCTCAAATTCTTCTTTTGCCAAATCTATATAATGACCAATATTCTATATACTGTGCAAATTTTAAGCCTTCACTTCAGGGTCCTGATCACCCATCAGTGTTTCTTTTGCAATAATGACTGGATGACTGCATTTTATCCTCATAGCTAAAATCATTCATAATGCAGAAAGGTCAAAGTTCAACAGGTCTAAGGTGGCCCTTGTGGATGTGCTGCACTTACAGTGAAATAAAATCCAAAATTATGCATAGAAAAGTTCTCACTCATCATCTGAAATAAACATAAATAGGTATAATATGGCTCATCGAAGGCCTTGTTTTATGCTCAGCTCATTTCTACCCATACACTTTCTCTGTTCAGTCTCCAGGTGAATGGCTACCATACCAAAACTATCCTGGCACTGACACATTCTAAGCCATAAATCCTTATCACATCTTTGACTATATAGGACAACAGTAAACCGTGGACGGATTGGGTTTGGGGTGAAAAAAGCTAAGAGTTTCTTGTAAGCCACTGCGGTCACAGTGTTGACATTTCAGTGTGATGGCATCATAGGTTACAAAATGTACACAAACAAACTCACATGCACATGGCATTAATAAGACGCACCTCTGATCCCTGATGCCTGAAAGACAGAAAGTGTGTGTGTTATAGAGGGCGAACAGTGGGAGTGTGAATCTGTTGAATCTGCTCCTTTTAGCCATATTCACAAAGAGCTGCCAGTCTGTTCAACACGTTCTCAGTATCTATTAATACCCTTTTGCCTATGATCTGCTGACTACCAAGCAAATATGATATTTCACATACACTCACTAACATACACATTCAAACAGACAGTCATGCTGCAGCACACTGCAGTTTAAAGACTGTTTTCATCCATACAGTTGGATGAGTTTTGTCAGGCTACAGAACACAGAGAACATGGGACATCAGAAAATTATTCTGCACAGGGGTTTGGGGATATTTTTGCTCTCAACAGTCTGTCTGTATCTTCTAAGTAGAAATACAGCTTTATATTGACATATTTTTAAGTATGTACAGACAATGAGGATTTGATGCTCACCCACAAATGCGGATGGCACTGGTACAGGCCTCTTTGTGGACATTCAGTCCATCATATGTCACCTGGTTTGTTTGGCTGGCAAATGAATCAAGAGGATCAAAATCAGAACAAATAAACATAGTTACTCTCAATGAAGGCTTCTCTGCTCTTCTCGTTTCCACCATAAAGATCACTATGATGAAGCAGAAGCCAGCTCGGCTGTTACCACAGTATCCTGGCTGAGTGCCTGGCTGGTATGATAAGGAGATAAAAGGAGTGATGGGGAGAGAGATAAAGGGAGAGGGAGAGGGGGAACTAACAGTCTGCAGGCACCCAGTCCGGAAACCCAAAGCGGGCAACAGTTACCCAGCACATCCCCTTAAAGCTGAAAACACTCATGCACACATACACTTACTCTCTTACCACACATTTTTGCATTCTGCACATAGTGGAGAAAAGCTTGTGTGCGTTTGTCTCCAAGGAACTTTCAACATCTAGACATATATTTCAGAAGCAGACCGTGCTTAAGTTGAAAAGCCACTTAATGTGATGTAATCATTTATATATTGTATTTTCATCATCCAAATAAGATAACATATATCTATATTTGTCATTATTCAAGCTAATCGGGCTGGTTAATTGGAAAACAGGGCCTGAAGTAAACGGGAGGCTGTGTGCTGAGCATGTTGTCTTGGTTCAATTGAAGCTCTATGGTTCTGAAAGGCAAAAATGGCCAGAAGATGGCAGCTTTGAGTTAAAAATGACTGAAAATCTGATCTTCAGACCTTTTGTTTTGATTGAAGCATGCTAAAGGTATTCAGTGCCATCTCAGTAGATTCTTAACAGAAGTCCATTATAACTAAACATAATGGGGACACGGGAACAACTGCTAATTATCACCTAATCCAAATATGAATAAAAATATAGCCTGAGATCCAAGAGTCAAGTCACTCTTGTCTCCAGCACTTTTTTTTTAGCTTGTTCTTTTATTTCATATTAGTTTTGTCCTACTGCCATGCACTTACACAACCAAAATGCACTAATACATTTATTTAATATGGCACTACACTAATACATAGCAGTGACTTTGCTTGTGATCTTGTGAACTGTAACTTTTAAATTTTTAGAAATCTAATTTAACCAGAGAGGCCTATTTTCATACTGATTTAAAGGTATAAACATTCATTTGAATGTCAGAATAAAGTTGTAATGTGACATCAGTTTAGAAATATCTAAAAAATTGCTCTTGAGCACATGATATGAACAGAAAACTCCATGCTAGGGCTTCCCAACTATGAATAAAAAGATGCTGGAATCTAGCTTTGGCTAATTCACCTTCATTGGGCCTTTAAGGCGAACTACTATCTTACTAGCATCACAAAATACACCTGACTCCATTTCTAAAAGATTTTATACAGGCGTACATTCTTAGCATATTCACAATTAATAATTTAAGATCGAAGTACAGTAATTTTGAAAGTATCCTGGCTGAAATCTGAAGCATCAGCTCTAATATGTGTGTGATGTTGCTCTGGTAGTTTTCTGCACAGATTCGATTAGAGACTATAAAGTTTGTTTGTGTGTGACATGAAATTAATTGGTTGCTTTGCACTTAATGCATGTTACATGTGAGTAAAGGCAAGTGTCCGTTACAGCACCTGTCCATCTGTCTGAAGAGGGATGTGCATGTGTATGACACACAGATTGCGGTGCACCAGCGCTCCGTTTCATACCGGAATTCAGCCAGCAGCCCTGTATCCTGATGTGGTGAAAACCAGGCCTGCAAGGCATTCTGGGTATGGGAGGGGGAGAGGGTTATTCACACTACAGCATCTTCACACACATTCACTATCATTCACAAACAGATGCACAAAATGTACACACACACACACACACACACACACACACGCACGCACGCGCACGCACACACACACACACACACTAAAGTCCTTATGATTTCCACATTATCCAATTCAGGACAAAAGTATGGTTTCAGATCACAATCTTGTCAAAGAAGTAAATATCATACTGAAAAAAATTTATCTATTTCATAATTAAAGTCCTTAACTGTAATCTGATTATATATGTGTAAATCTGGTTTATTAAAAGATCTGTCTAATACTAATATTATTTCTTTACAGAATAAAAAAGTATAGATAATGCAGATGTGATTTGTAAAAAAAAAAAAAAAAAAAAAAATGTACATACAGGTCTGGCCTTAAAAACCAAAACACTCATAATCTCAGTGTAAGTAAAATCAAGACTTGTAATGACTGTTATGACTGTGGATAAATATTGTGGGCAGTTTAACATTCCTTTCTGGTCTTTTGCCTGAGAAAGGGCAAAAATGACTGACAGATTGTTACTGCAGTATGCTGTTAATACTGCCTTCCTGATACTCTTTTGCAGAGGAAATGAACAGGCAATTAAGGGATCATGGGCTACATTGTTTAGCTTACATTGTCAAGGGGAGAGAGAGAAAGTGAGAGTGAGAGGAGGGCAGAGAGAATAAGAGAGAGTTCCAGGTTAAAATGTTTATCATGTAGGTTTTCTGAAATCTTAAGATTTGTTCAAACTGCTCCATCAGATGCAGAAGGAACACAACAAAAGACTGCACAATGAAGCACTTGGTCATCCTAGTGGGCTGACTCCATAATATATAAATGTATACTGGAAATTATTCAGTGCTGCTTTTTACCCTTTTGAGCCTTTTGATTACTTAAAATCTGAAGCATGAGCGGAAGGATTGTTTTCTTTACAGAAAACATCCAAACCAAATTGTAAAATGGAATTTATGTGATAAACTTAGTTCTTTCAGTCACTTTTTGATCACAGTGCAATAAATGAACGAAATCATTTAATGTCTGGTTTATCATTTGATGTGCATGTTTGAATGATTGTTACATGACAGAACTAACAAACATCTAAATCAGCTGTTTCTTTCTTTTGGTTTAATCTCTAATCAAATACACAACGTAAATATATAGCACACCACTTCATTTACAGAACGATTTACGTAAAATTCACGTGCCAAATGACTGCAGTTGTCTAATTTTGAATGGCAACCACAGGCGCTTTAAAGGAATGTCATCTCTCTCTCTCTCTCTCTCTCTCTCTCTCATTCACTCTGCCTGACTCACTTTCCCTCTCTCTCATCAAAGTGATGGAAAGATCTTATGAGAGCCAGGGTAGGTGGTCAGCGGTTTCGTGTTTTCATTGACCGCGCACGAGACGTATCTGCCGAGACAGACAATACGCGCGCACTGGCCAGAAACTTATTCCCTGAATTATTAAAGATCAGGAGAAGTCGATGGAGGACGTTGCATTGCATTGCTTCGTAGAGGGAAAAAAGAATACTCAGTTCACCTTGAGGAGCATGCGCAGGTTTCTCCAGGCGCTACATCAGTTTCATAAACTCCGATTTAATGTTCTTAAGAACTGCAACCAATTTCTATGGCAACACAATACGGTCTGCATTATTTGATAGCCTATTATATAGTTTTCAGAGAATTAATATAAATGTCGGCCTAAATATCAATTTTATACAAATATTATAAATGTGTACAAATTATTGTATGTTTTTTTCTTAATGTAAACTTTAAGTGTTACCAATGAGTGGCTTATTATCCATTCGCGCTAAGCTACAGGATGCTGCTGTGTGAAATGTGCAATAACTACTAGCAGCGCATCGAATGGATAAAGAGACTCGTGGGGTAAATTGGAGTTTCAGGTGTCAAGCTGGAAAAAAAGGGGAACTCTAATTGGCTAGAAAATCATTTATGCTGAAGGGAGGAGTCCGCCCTCGGCCTCTGCCTCATATACAACTCTTTTGCACACTGTTTTTTGACTAGTCGCTAGTGTGACTACCTGTGGCGATCATCCTTATCCTCACAGGCACGAGTAAGTACTTTTTGAGCCGTAGGCGCGTTATGGAGTGACGGGATAAGAAGGTCGGTTACTCTTCTTGGACTATTTTTTTCAACATCTGCTTTTCTTCCAACGCACGGGATTTGGTTTCGAACATTATCTGAGGATCTACCTCAGTGCACACCAACACATATAGCTGGGGTAATCAGCTGTGGTGGCATTTTTTTGTGATCTTTGCACGCGCGAACTAGGCTATTATATTAGTCATTTAGGCTTACGCACTCATAGGCGTACTTAATTAGGCTTATATTTAAGACATTCAAGAAAACAACACTTTGGAAAAAACATACTCGCTGGATGAACTTGGAATAACTTTTTATTTTTTATTTTATTTATTTTTTTAAAAAAGGTTAAGGATTTCTTTCACCGTTCACGAAAACTTGCATCCCTGTCCTACGGGAGAGCATCTACAGATGATGGAGCTCCCTGCGGAGCCCCGGTGGATGATGCATGCCCATCATTCAGCCTTAATGGGAACCTCAGACTCGGTGTCTCCGCACGCTGGTTTAGGACATCATTCGGGATATATGGAGCCAGGTACCCCATTATTACCACCAGACGAGGTGGATGTATTTCTCAGTCATTTGGACTCTCAAGGAAACCCCTATTATCACACACACGGGTCCCACTCTCATACTCGTGCACGAATGTCTTACAGTCAAACGCATGGTGAGTAGGCCTGGAGCTCTGTCATTTTTTTTTTCTTAAATACAATTATTAGTTTTTTATTGTCAGTGTAACGGCACAATTTTGAGATCGAAGGATATGCTTTCTTACTGCATCACTTTTTCTCTCTCTTTTTTTCTAATCAGATCCATGCTTTAGATGCTTCTCTCCTGCTTTTGTATTTTATTCCAATAGAAAATTACTTTTGTTATTATTATTAAATAATGTTATAGTAATGTCGGCTAATTCTGTGATATCAGTTTCAATGAACACAAGCTCGAAATCAGTTTGACGACTCTTAATAAACTGAATTAGAGTATTTAAGTAGCCTAAGTGTATTTACAAATATCACAAATTAAATATACAGCGATTATTATTTTAATATTGTACATTTAAATGTGTTATATAATAGGCTATATTAACAGACTGTTTTAGATTAGGCTATATTAATGTCTGTTTAACGAATGTATAAATTTGAGTAATAGGCCTATTTAAGAAACGAAAACCATGAGACGAATCAAATTGAATCAAATTCGTTTCGTGGAAATTAAAATAACACCTGACATCGAGGAAAATAATGATGATGGTTCCAAATATTTTGAGATATTAATTCTAATTCCAATTGATAGTAATCGGTTCGCTTTTCCAATCTGGCCCCCCACAACAAGTTTTAATTTGTCAATCACTTTTGATTGTTGCGTTTTAAAACATTTTCGAGTTTCCTCATTTGGATTGCGTATACTTTTTAACTAGGATTTTTTATTTTTATTTTTATTTATTTATTTTTACAGTGGATTAAAAGTTAGAATAGAATTGACTTTTAACTATACACGTGTATATATTTTTCCTCTCCTTTTGGCAGCACGGCTTACGGGTGGCTCAATGTGTCGACCTCACCTTATCCACACTCAAGGTCTCTCTATACTGGACAACAGCAAATCGACTTTTTCGGCGGCGCAGCACCACAGCACATGGACCGTCAGCCACCTGGGCAAAGCGGTTCTGCATTCAGCAGGCGCCGACAACGCAAACACCCTGTACACCGGCACCGGTACGCCTAGCCCAGCTTCGATGCCTTGCCTGTCCATGACTCAACACTGCAGCCCTCAGCTCTACTGCCTGCCCCCTACTCCACCCAAAGATGCGTCCCCCGACCCTGCTTGTACTTCTGTGAGGGACAATGGGAAGTACCATCTCCATCTTGTCGACGGGATGAAGATGGAGTGCTCCAGTCCAATCCGTGGCAATCTGGCACAAACTATACCTTCATATTCTGATTACGCTTTATCTGGAGCGCACGAGTACCCAGGCAGCGTGTTTCATCCCAGAGATCTGCTCGGGAGCAGCGCGAGCAACATGATGTCAAAATGCAAAAGCAAAAGCCGCGCTTTCTCAGGTAAAGTTCGGACTTCATAGATCGGATTAACACTGGAATTTACAAGAGATTAATTGTCTAACTTTAAACATCCGGTAAATGATCGGATTTCAGTACCGAATGAACATGTTCTATTTTATAATAATTTTATGGAGCAGTATACCCTTTGGTATATAAATTATAAATACATGGACACTGCAATGTGTTGCCATAACTTTGGTGCGACCAGATGCATCTTTGTTGCAGTTTGTGCATCTGGATTGAAATAAAGGAAAAGTACTTTATTAGAATAATAGCTAAATACTGTAGGCCCATATACAATATTAATATCTAAAAATATTCTGTATAAGTAATCTGACCATATAGATTACAGATTATTTTTTATATTTAAGAACATATATGCAGAACCAATTTTAATTAATTTTATTTCTGCTTTTTGGCAAAGTAGTAATAATTCGACAAAAACATAATTTGCATTATTATTATTTTTTATTTAGAATGGCATAAATAATAATAATAATTATACAAGTATATAATAAGTAAGTATAATATAACAAGTATATATATAAGTACTGTGCTGTATTATTTAGGGCTGTTTTGGCCATGTCAAACGGTTCAGCTTAACACGCTTCTAACTTGACAAGGAATGGCTGTAATGTAAAAAAGTTAATGAATTTTAATTAATGTGGTCAGTGTATTAAAGTCAGTTGTTTTACCTTTGAATACTGTTGCTTCCTGTTGGGTGTTATTCATTAGATACCCACCAAATGAGGCCACTTACCGGTAGACCCAATTGGAAGGACCGATATCCCAAAAGTATAAAAGTGTGAATATCTGTATAACAAATATCAAATTGGTTGTCCATCTCTACATATAATAAATAATGTCAGCATGAATAAGTTGTTTATATATTTTTTTATTTCCTCTCTCCTCATTTTTTGCATCTCCTTTTTTGTGTATAATTTGTGCCTGAAGGGCGTGAATGTGTGAACTGTGGAGCTACATCAACTCCTCTGTGGCGGAGAGATGGTACAGGTCATTATCTCTGTAATGCATGTGGACTCTATCACAAGATGAACGGCCAGAACCGACCACTCATCAGACCTAAGCGCCGACTGGTAAGTGCCACACACATACACACCTTCACATAAACACAGTTCAAGTTTGAGTTTAGAATCTTTCTGAGAATACACATTGTATAATGAAGAAATTATTTTTTAAGTCATTGCCTAAATGTTAACAAAATAAAACAACTGATGTATGTGGACCTCTAGACAGTATTAACATTTCAGGAAAAACTGTAATATGTTGTAATGTTTCATTTTCTGTAATATTGTGCCCATTTATTGTGCACAGACAAAGCGAGAAGGATAGAAAAAGAGTGAAAGGCATTAGTCCCGGTGTGTGTAATGGACCACTGAGTTTCCATGGCCCTATTGACAGATTTAAATAGCAAATAATGAATTAGAATTCAGTGTAAATTGACCAGAAATCAGATACTTCTTGTATTCCTGGCAGGCCTATCATTTTACCTTATTTTGTGTATTCCATGGTTGTAATGTTATAAATTCCTGTCCACCAAATATATGTGTATGCTGAAGAATTTCATGATTTTAAATATAAGCTGAAAAATGACACTGTTCGACTGTTGGTGATTTCACATTCATGAAAGTCCAGTGTAATTGTTAAGCGCAGAGCAGCTGCAGAACTACCGTCACTGAAGGGAAACGTAATAAATCAGCTTGAAAGTGACTGTGTCTATGTATTTTGTGTGACCCTCCATTTAGAGCGTATTAGCTGTAAATTAGGCTGACTAGCTTCGGGTCTTATTCTTCAGTCAGTGTGTGACGAGTGCTTCTGCATCAGCTACAGGTCGTATATTTGAAGAGCGCCTGCAGAGACAGCTCGGTCCATTTGTTTCCTTGGCAGGATGTCTGCCCGGTACCGATAACTTTGTGAGACCCAAAAACGCTTCCTTTTGCGGTTGTTTTCTTGCTGTATTTTCTTTTGGCATGTTGAAAATCTAAAATTTCTGTGTAGTTATGTGAATTTATGGCATTTAAGGTTGTACTTCTGTTTGAAATGAGAGTTTGAGAGTCAGGTTAAAGTTAAGATTCTGCAGAGTCAGCATCATCCTGTTTCTTTATTCATTTCTTTTTTTCTTAATTATGTTTTCCAAAAGTATTTGTCTTTATCATTTTAGTATGTTTTAGTAGTATTTTCTTGCCTATTAAAATCATGAATTAAAAATAATATTTTTTATAATACTTAAGCAATGCACATATACTCTTCTCTTACTTTATAAGACAAAGCTCCATTCAGTTTGTTAAAATGGCTCATTGAGTGTTGAGAAAAGAATATTGTAAAGACAGACCAATACAAATATCTTAAGATGCCATTGTATTGGTTTGTCAGTTGTGTCAGTAACATTAATGTAATGTTGTCACAATTATAAAGAAACATTTGTGTATCTCTGTTGGCCAGCCTACGTCCAAAAGAAAAGGACAGAGCACTATGCTCTTCTACATTTTCTGACATTCCACACAGGATTTGGACCAGCAGTTTTCATATCATTGTTATAGGGTCTAACTGTGGCTCCATTCATCAGTCTTTCAGTATGTTTATAACATTTATAATGTGTTATAAGATACTCTGCACAGGAGAAAATCATACATTTATTAAATTATTGAATTGATAACCATATATATATTATTTTTTTTTAATGACTTATGTAAATCTTAAATGTTATTTAAGAATTTTATAATATATGTATAATTTCACAGTCAGAAAATCTTTTTTAAATTTATATTTGATTTACTAGACAAATATAAATATAAACATTTACAGCATCTGAACTGCCATTTCACCTTTAATGTCAGAGCGACCAAATTTTGCATAGCTTCAGGCTTTGCTAATAGGGGAATTATTTATTTATTTATTTATTTTTTTGTCTTTCCTGTTCAACTATTTTTATTCACAAGCTTTTTTCCCTCATTGCTCAGTTACTTCCCATGAACTAGGTGGTTTTATATTTCTTTTTATGTTGCAGTCAGCATCTAGACGAGCAGGCACCTGTTGTGCCAACTGCCAGACTGGGACCACTACACTCTGGAGACGTAATGCCAATGGAGAACCCGTCTGTAATGCTTGTGGTCTATACTACAAACTACACAATGTGAGTAAATGTTTACGTGTCTAGCCTTATACCGTAACACTTTGTATATACAAACTACACCAAAATGAAGGACAGAATCACATTTCTGCTTGCATATATGTTGAATTTCCACTTGTAAGGGGTTTATATCTATTGTTTGCATTAAATAATGATCTAGTTTGCACCTAAAATGCATTCTTTTTAATGTTGAATATGCTTGCAGTCCATTTTTAAAACAATAAATAGCATAATTATTGTATAAATGGTTTATAGTGTGTATATCTGTGTTTGCGAATTCAGGTGAACCGTCCACTTACTATGAAGAAAGATGGGATCCAGACACGCAATAGAAAAATGTCAGGCAAATCTAAGAAGAGAAGAGGAGAACACTTTCAGCAATTTGAGAGTTATGTGCAAGAGAAACCATCCACCTTCAGCCACATGGCCAACATGCCCCACCCCTTCAATATGACCCAACCAATCCAATTACATCCTGCATTCAGTCACAGCAGCTTTGTCACTGCTATAGGCTGAGAGACACTTGTAGAAGATACCATACTTAATGAACACATTAACTGCATTTTTCAGTTTTAATGTTCAGGTCAAGGACATTTTATTAATGTTTCAGACTTGGGTTCAAATGTTCATTATGCAAATCTCAAAATTCTATTCATTCTTGATTTAAAAGTTGCACTTTATTTTGTGGATTTAAATGTGATTTAAACCAACCCAGAATCCAACTGTAGTACACCTAGAGTTTAATTAATTTGCCAGCTTTTCATTAATAATAAATATCCCCTATTTATTCATATATAATCACAAGTAGAAAAACGTTTATGTCTGTTTATGTCATCTATAGCATTGCACTCTATCTTATGTAAATGTGAAGTACGAAGGAGAAGCCCTGCATTTTAAAAGTCATAATATAAACCAAACATTTAGGACTCTCCCTAAACCATTTGTAATACATTTAACACTCAAAACACCTTTTTTTTTTTTTTACTGTGTACTCATTTTAAATTTTAGTTAATAAATGATTTAAACACAGCAATTTTTTTGTGTGAGTTCTTGCCCTATTTGTAAAACATTATCAAATTGAGATGCTACAAACAATCCAAAAGACAAGTGTGGCCATAAACTCCTGTTTGCTTGCGAACACTTATCAGCATACTGACTGGACTCAAACAGTTTGTGAAGAGCAGGCCTCTAGAGAGACAAGAGGAAATGGAGAGATGAGATAAAGATGAAAGAGCAGAGAAAGTCTTCAGGGTTTGTTTTTAGGAGACCTGGAAAAGACCAGCCATCATTACTATCCCTGCTACTTTATCAGTTGTGCATTGTGTCTGGTGCTTAGATTCCAATATGTTACAAAAGATTGTGCAGCTTGCCAATAGCTCAGGCATCTTGTTTGAAATCACTTCCCTAAACTGTAATTCAGGAAATCATTGTACATAGTGGATTATTTAAAAGAAATGTAAATCCACATGACTGGGATGGTGCAATACAAAGACATGACCAGAAGCTACATGGCTTGATTATATGAACTATAATTCATTACACTACTGTACCGTAATATAAAACAAGACAAGTGAAGCACATATAAATTATTTTGACAATGTTGCAAGTCAAATAATAAATATGGAGTAGGATATATATAAATGTATTTAAAGTTGCACTGATTTATAGATTATGCATTTATATACAAAATAAATCTAAAGAAAATATCTCAAAATTAAAATGTATAAATACATTTGTTTTATATACTTATCAATCGATCTGATAAATCTTAATCGAAATCTAACTTTATTATTATTATTATAATGATCATCACTTCTAGAGTGTTTTGCAAGGTTTGTATTATTTATTTTCTAGGCCAGAGTAAATACCCATGGGATATGAGGTTATTTCTAAAAGAGATTGTATCTCTGATTCTTCAGTTGTATTGGAACACTATTGTATCTTTCTATATCTAATCACTCAGTCAAAATTCAGCATTGCCATCTTAGGAATAAAAAATATTTTAAAATACATTAAAATAGAAAACAACATATGCATACTATGTTTGTACAATCTGACCTAACAGACAGCTGTTTGCAAACATTCGGTCTGAAAACTGGGACACAACAGAACCCTCCCATATAACAGGCCAACCCGCATTCAACCCCTTTCAGTCTGTCTTTTCTTTTCTTCTCCTAATCTTTTTGTATCGCAGGTAAATTAATTCATCCTCTGTCTCAGAACAATCACTTATTTTAAATGACAAACCAACGGTGAGTGCTCAGTTCCCCTCTCCAGGGACAGTTTGTGTGGTGTGTGTGAGAGTATATGTGTGTATTACTGCCATCCTCCTGGAACAGAGTAATAGATCTGCTTAGTTCTCTTTACCTCCTCTCTTTCTCCACTCTTTTATTTTCCCTGTCCTAGTGTTTTTGTCCTAAGAGAAACCTTAGAGTCAGGAAAGTAGGCCGGAGGCAGGAGGGGAGTCTAAATACACTGTTACAAGTTATCTGGCTCAATAACAGTAAATACAGACATACTTGTTAAATCAAAAGGCTATGATTTGCCACACATTGGAAGTCTGAACTCAATATAGAATATGTTATCTCAATGAACTAAACTAAAACGGCAAATGTTTACATGTCTAATGAAATACATTTTAAACAGAAATGAAGAAATTATATAAAGCTGTACATATAAATTTCATTTACATATACACTTAAATAGCATTTTGCAAATTAAAATATTAATTTTAAACAAATTTATTTGCTGCAAAATTCAGTCAATAACCAAATTCACAAGTAAAATATTCTAGCAAACCTCTATGAAAAGTTTGTGCGTGCCAAAAGATTACAGAAAGCATATTTTCTTAAAGAGAAACTCTATAATAAAAAAGAATGGTAAATAAACATGATGGACAACAAAAAACATGAAGCCAATGAGAAAGTTAAGTTGAAACACGTAGACAAAGAGTCATGGATAGAGCTGTATAGAGAAGGAACAATGGCAAAAATGAGAAAAAAGAGCAGGCCAGCTAAAGATTTAAGATAAGTTGGCTGACAGACAAATATTTGTAAAATATGAAAGAAAGAAAGAAAGAAAGAAAGAAAGAAAGAAAGAAAGAAAGAGAAAAAGAAAGATGATAGATTTATAGAATCTACTGATATTTTTGAGAAACCAAATCACACACGAGCAAAATCTGGACACACTTTTTAGACAACACAAAGTCGGCTCTTTCAGTGAGCTGCTATTGTGTTTTTATTGTTGTGATTGAATAAACTCAAAGGCATATGGGTATAATACGACTCACATTGCTACAGTAATTTGAGAGATGTATTGTGTGACAGCTGGGTCATTAGAACCTCAACTGTGTAATTAGTAAACATATTGAAACCCACTCTATACACCCTACAAGTGTACACATGCTACCCTTGGCATATATATATATATATATATATATATATATATATATATCCAGACGTTGCACATGCGCCAGAAAAATATTTAGGTTTTTAGTGTATATTAAATGTGAAAAATGTGTGAGGATGGCAAAGGGGTTTAAATGGAGAGGTTGATAGATGTTCTGCTCCATTACTGTAATGTACTGATGTTATCAATCTAATTTAAGCCATTAAACATAACACTTTTCTTTGGATCATGGAACCACCATGATCAAAAGCCTCTATGCATCCATGAACACTCTACAAAGACACTGTGTTTTATCCTCTTTTTTCCATCCCACACTTACATTCAGGTAATTGTTTGTTTAGAGACTGTTTCTAATTTAATAGCTGTAATCTAATAGCTGGCTGTTTATCGTTCAAAGATAAGATGGAGGGTTTGCTAATTTTATTAGTCTCTTCAGTAAGGGATTTAGGAGGCTTTTACCGCCCTGCTAATTGGTCCAATGAGTCGGACAGTGGATGAGCGTAACCTGAACTGTTCAAAACAGAATGACCTCTGTTACTTCCTTTCTTACGGCCTAGCAATTCATATTGAAGTGTCTGTCACTTGTGTCGACAAATTGATCAGAAAACATAAAATGACAGTTTGATGCACTCCTAAACAATTGCATGCAAACCTCAAAGGGCAAAGGTCACAATCTTTAGCCTTTAACACTTATTGGCGTCTAAAACAATGACTTTTGCATCTACCACATTAGATGGACTCATACTTTTAAAAATTCATTTTAAGACTCATTATGCATCGAATGATCTAGACATAGGCTATGATAATAACACATAGGCAGCGCACAAAATACCTGTGTGACAAAGTAAAATTCTTCAGTAGTCAGTGACAATCCTGCTGACCTGGAAGAAAAGTGCAGAACAAAGAAAAGGAAAACATGAGAAAGGGAGGTGTGGGATAAAGGTTGTATGGACATAAAGGCCCAAACAAAGCAAACATAAAGAATAGGTGAGAGAGAACAAAGGGGTGACAGAGATAAAGTGCATTAAAGAAAGGATGGAAAGTGGGATAATGGACTGGAACAAAGCACCCTTTTGAATGAATGTGTTACATGACTGTGTTTTTTGTGGATGTGGACATTTATAATATAAGAGTGTGTTCTTTATGACTCTGTGACGACAACATACTTCAGCACACAGGGAAACATGATATATATGTGTGTGAGTAAATAAGCAGTTTACAATATCTCAGCCTCAAATCACTTCCATTGCAGGCTTTAATAAGACCTAAATAAAATATGATGTAAATTAATTCCTGCAAAAGTGTCAAATCAAAAATTAAAAAAAGTAATGCTCTATATGTTCAAGTAGCTTGCGTGAGTGTATGAAGTTTTAAAAGACTGTGAAATGCACTAAACTTTTGATTCACCCAGAGACTTAAGGAAATCTATTAAATGCAAGGACACTAGATTACGTTCAACTAAAAGCTCAGCTAAGGGAAATTATGTGATTAGTAACACAGAGATCTCTAGCAGTAACCCATTGATTTATAGAAGGATTGATGTTTTTTGCTCAAGTGATTGATTCATTGAGAGCTTAAAACCTCTATGTAGAAAACGACTGATGCATTTTGACAATTGTGTGCCATTACAAATCAAGACTAAACAGGATGATTGTCAAGGCTTGCATGTCCATGATGCACTTACATCATCAAAAAGTAAAACACTAAGTAAATACTGACAAATCCATACATAATTGCCATAATTAACCAACCAAATTCAAGCAAATAATATATTTACATGAATTATGAAATATTAGTAATTTATAATAGGGTGAATTCAGCTCAATTAGGACACTCTGGGATTGAGATGACTGGGAAAATTGTCTAAAAATCATCCATAACCCACACCTAACCCTAACACAAAACTTTATGCATTTATAATATTGTAAACGTTATATTTAACATGTAATATAATGACTGGTCAGTTAACAGTTGGGAAATATGAAGACAACACTTGCGAATTAGATCATTTTCTGAACAGCTGTGGTGTTTTGGGTTCCTAGGGCGTTACTAGGTGGTAACTTACTGTTTTAAGTATAAATGGTAACGTAGAAAACGTAGAAAAGTAATAGCTCACCTCTGTTCAATAGGCTACGCATTTGAAGTATCCAGATGCACTGCCTGTCGCACAAATACTGAATGTGGAACGAGTAATGTACCGGAGTAACATAGAGGTAGTTTCATTTTTTATTTATTTATTTAAAAAGAAAAAACGTTATAAAAATGAATAATGACTACGACTGGTCTGACTGTGGAGATATTAATGCCCTCTACATGTGAGCCATTGGTACTGCAGTGTCCACATGGACACGAAAGAGCACGCTTTAGGAGGGACAGAGAATACCCTGTAAGGAAACAATCCACGAGATCAAAGAAAATAATTAAAAACGTATACACACACACAAATGGCAACTGCCCGTGCTGATGAAGCTGATAATGTTAATGTTAGTGGTAAGTCAAACACTGAGCGTGACTTTACCCCTCTTTGGGCTCATCTCAAGATCAGTGCAGGTCCAGGGTCAGGAAGGAGACAATCTGCAGCTTCTACCTCATGGGAGAGTTTGTGTTTTTATTTCCTTTTTTCTCTATTCCCTTTTTCAGTCCCTCATCTCAACCTCTCTTTCAATTTATGAATTTTAAACAGGCACTCTGAAAGACCTTTCTGATGAAGGACCCTGATTAGAGAGGTTAACAGACTCAAGCTGTCATATCAAAGGCTTGTACATGCATGCACTCACACACAAAATAAAAGACAGAGATTCCTATCTGAGTCACTGAAGGGAAGAGGACAGTAAAAGACTGTGTGTGTTGTGTTTAAAGATCTTGAGTCAATGTCACAAACACTGAGCAGGCCGAGCATGGCATGAAAGCCATGTTGTGTTAGACTCACACAGAGTTCTAATGCCTGCAGCATTTAACTGAGTGTTCTGCCTCTTTCCTGCTGAAATTAATCAGCGTAAATTGCTTCATTAATATTAATACACAGTAAAACACACATACAATGAACTTCTGATCCGTACAAAGGAGAAATGAGCGGTCAATCAGTCAGCAGACTGCATCAAGCGATTTTTACGGCATATATCACCGTTCAAAAGTTTGGGGTCAGTAAAAATGAAAATTCAAAATTCAATCATTTACTCTCTCTCATGTTGTTCGAGACCTGTATTATTTTCTTTTTTTCTGTGCAATACTACACATTTAGAGATTGCGGTTAAGTCAAAGCTGAGTAGTCAAAGGTTCCATACAAACAGAAAAAACTTTAATGTCAGTTAGCTCAACACGTCGTCTTTTTAGAGTAATGTGATGCTGTAAATTAGTCCATGACAGCACATTTGCTAGTCAAAGAAAGAGTGCGTAAGCAAATGAGTGATATGTATGCACTTCTTAAAAAAGTCCAGTTAATGTCGATTATAATGAAAAACAAATAAAGGCTTTGTTTTTACCTGTGGTGTCGGGTACAAACAGGGAAGTATAACAACACAGATGGCATTTAATATTTTAGTACAGGTGCTATTTGTATAACTTGCATATTAAGAAAGAATTTGCCTACAGATTCCCCCAAGTTGCCACAACGTAACTGGAATAGATATTCAAATCTATGAAACAAATCAATGAACAATGATAAGACTTACTGTGGCCCTTATTAAGGTTTTTTTTTTAACCACTCTCATCTGCACAAAAAAACAAACAAACATAGATACATAAACAGTGGAACAAACATAAGGAAAAAAGGATATTTATAAATGTAGAGTAACTGACGGTGGGTTGCGAGGAAACACATTTTGGCCATGATTTGCCAACAGAAATATTTGCCTATACTCACAATGTGTTTTGCCCTAAAGCAATGTCCCAACCACTCTTGATATGCCAAACTCAAAGATACAAACACTTTCCACACACTCTTGGAAACAAAATGTAAATCACAAAATACAGTGCACTGCAACTACAGCAGTATAGCTAACAGAGTTGTTTTACTAGCAATCATATAACAGAATTTATTAAGTAATGATCTTTTCTTTGTTGTTGATTTTTATTATTCCAGATTTGAAGGAATAATACAAATGCAAAGTAACAGAATAGAAACTCTGCACACTAGAAAACAAGTACAAGACGTTTCTGTTCCATATCCCAGACTCTAGTAGTATATGCTCAGTGTGTGTTATTTCTGTCCCTTTCCTGTCAGCATTTATTAGGAATGATTGGACTGATGGTCAGGACTGTACCATCTTTTTTTGGGGATCATATATATAGCGTTTGAAGTTCAGATGTATGGTGACTGGCTGAGCGTCGGGCTTAGTTTCCTCCAGTTTGGAGGATTCATTTTTGGCCCCACCCTTCCCCTTCTTCTTAGAGGAAGAGGATAGAAGCTGCTTGGTTTCTTCTTTCAGCCCCTCTAACAGAAGAGAAATAAAGAACAGGCATTTATGGACAATGCGCATCCAATGTTACTAGACAGAATGTATCTCTCATGTTTTGGCCTGTTCCAATTATCATATGATCATTTGTGTTTTGAACAGAAATTAACTTCTGAATAAATCAAAATTTCAAGGCAAAAATATTTAAAATCTAGACTGACAGTCTTTTTCTCAATCTAGACAATAATTTGAACTATTGTATATTAAAAATTGCTAAACATCTTTAGTTGTGTGGTTATGATTACATTCATTCTACTTCATTTCATTGGGCCTGAATAGAGGGGTGTGCTGTAATGTGTGTGTGTGTATTTGTGTGGCTGAGGTCTACCTACACAAGAGAGCCTTGAGGGTCAGGAAAAGGATGTGAGTTTTGTTTTTCTTTTGCACGTATATTTAAGATACAGCGTGCATTTTTGGTGTGTGTAACTTTATAAGAGAGTAACTTTTATGTGTTGTCTTTGAATGAATGAATGAGTGTACGGATGTATAAATATGGAAGTCACCTGACAAGAAACTTAAGAGGAAGGAGGTAAAAAGGGGCCAAGAAAAAGTAAGGGAGTTTAAAAGAGAGAGCATTTGTCTTTGCTAACCTGGTATTCTGATTTTGATTTTGCCACTTTGGCCGAAGCCACCTTCAATGGATCCCATTTCTCCTGTTGACAGTGTAACTTTTAAACCCACAAACAGCTGAAGGTTTGTCTCCTTCTTAAACAGGTTTCGACCAATCACAGTGTAGTCATCTGTCACCTGACCAAAGATAAAAAAAAAATTGGCCAAAATTGATTAGATACAGTCACAGTACATGAGGTTTTCAAAAGATACCATGGGATATATTAAAATAAATAATATATATAAAATCATGTATATTATGAATATTATAATGCAAATTCAAAAAGTTTGAGGTTGGTAAGATTTTTTCTTATATTTATTTTTCTTTGTTTATTTAAAATAAATTTCTTATATTCACCAAGGCTACATTTATTTGACTAAAAAACAGTAAAAACATTTATATTTATTTTATATAAAAATAAATAATAAATACATTTTTTACATTTTAAAATGTAATTTATTATTGTGATAAAGCTAAATTACTCCAGTCTCCAGTGTCACATGATCCTTCTGAAATCATTCTAAAATGCAGATTTGGTGCTCAAGAAACTTTTATTATCATCAGTGTTCAAAATAGTTGTGCTGCTTAATATTTTTGTGGAACCCATAACAATTTTTTTCTATTATTTATTATTTGTAGTAGAAATCTTTTGTAGCATTACAAATGCCTTCACTGTGAATTCTGATCAATTTAATTCTTGCTGAATGAATATTAATTTAAAAATGTATCTTCCTGACCCCAAACTTTTGAATGGAAGTGTAAATATTTGTAGTCACCCGTTCCACTGCTCCTTCTTTCTGCTTGTCTTTACTGATTTTGAGCCGAGGCAGTGCTGTCTCTGTGTAGTTTTTGTCCTCAAAGCCTTCCAGAAGCTTTCCATGAAAGGCAAGCCTGCATGCGTTACCATGGATATCTGAGTCCAGTCGTGACCCAATCACTAAGCAAAGCGGTGGACATGTGACCGGTCGTTCAAACTCAAGTAAAGCCCATTGCTGTGGTTCCCCTCTCCCACCTTCTGCCTGACAAGTCAAATACTCATCCAAGTGGTGAAACTCCCAATCAAACGAGAAAGATTTTGCGTTTTGCTCTGGAGAGGTGGGGTTACAGTCTCCATTTTCATTGCCAAGAAGCACTCGATTGAAAAAAGAAATGCGTGCCATAACAGTTTCGTGTCCAACAGTGATGTGAAACTTTGCACGGCTGGTAAGTGCTCCTCGATAGTATTCAATCTTTTGGATGGATATAACAGCAGCGTAAAGAGTCTGCAATGAGCCTGGTGTGCATACTACACCCCGTTCTAATAGTTTTGGATCAAACTGTGTCACACACACACCGACCCGATCCCCTTGCATAGCACTAGGAACTGGCTTACGAAACATCTGCACAGATTTGACCTTGCGAGTCACCTGAGGAATAAAAAAATATCATATAAGGAGCTGATCATGTCAGTACACAATGTCGCAATATATTTGTTCAACCATTATGGTGAAACTGATCATTTGGAAACAGTCTTTCTTAATGCATTTTGTGCAGTTTGCATGTGTATATACAGTCTTGTTCAAAAGTTTAGGGACTGTGGGATTTTTACATGTTTTTTAAAGACGTCTCTTAGGCTGTATTTATTTAATTAAGAATATAGTAAAACAGTAATGTTGTGAAATATTATTACAATGTAAAATAACTGTTTTCTATTGTAATATATTTTGAAATGTTATGTATTCCTGTGATGGCAAAGCTGAATTTTCAGTCATTACTCCAGTCTTCAGTGTCACATGATCCTTCCCTTTATTATTTTTAATATGCTGATTTGGCGCTCAAGACACATTTGTTATTATTATCAATATTGAAAACAGTTGTGCCACTTAATATTTTTGTGGAAACGGTGATACTATGAATAGTAAGTTCAAAAGAACAGAATTTATTTGAAATGGAAATCTTTTGTAACATTATAAACGTATTTACTGTCACCTTTGATCAATTTAATGCATTCAATGCAATGCAAAAGTACATTTCCTTAAAAAAAAAAAAAAAATTACTCACCCTTAGCTTTTGAACAGTGGTGTATATATTGTTGTGCTATGTAGATATATGTAAGTACCTTTAATGCTGGTATCTCCACATTATCATTGACACTGAGTGAACCTTGTAGGATGGTGCCGGTAATGACTGTTCCCTGGCCACGGATGGAGAAGCAGTGATCTACAGCCATCAGAAGAGAACCTGATGGATCTCTACGAGGAAAGAAGGCTTGGGCCTTCAATAACTGAACACAAAGAGAGAGACACCTTTAAAACATGATCCACACCTTTCAAAATACAGTAATGTCCAAAAATGTAAGACCTAAAACCACCCTTTTGCTTTAATGACAACATTCACTCAAGCTAGTATAAACTCCACAAGTTTATGTGCAAAACCTGATCTATATTATCCGGGATTTAACAACCCTCTATTGTGTGTATTAATGGAAAGAAGGAAATCTTTTGGAATGATCTTTTGTATGGTCAATGTCACATATTTGCCTAAATTTGACTTAGTGTCCTATATATATTACTTCTTTGACATCATAACTGTTCATTATTTAGGAATTTTCAAAGTCGTAAAATATTATGCTCATTTCCATATTTAAAAAAAATATAAAATTTAAAAGTGGTCTCAGACTTTTGGATCTTGAATCCGTGCTACTGACAGCAAACCTACTAACTCACATCTATGAGTTCAGTTATTCCTTGTGGCTCGTCTGTTTCTGGAGCCTCAGGACCACCTGGCTTTGCTGCCACAGCAATAATAGGGCAGCCTTTAAATCTGACAAGCAAAGAGTCAAGTCAATTTCATTTGTATAGCACAATAAACATTGTTTCAAAGCATTTTTATAGAAACTTGTGATGTTAATGTTTATAACATCTTATCAATAACATCTTATGTGAGATAGGTTACTTTTGCGACAGTATAAACAATCAAGCAGTTTAGATTTGTTATATATGCTCAAACAGTAAAAAAAAAAATAAAAAAATAAAAAAAATCACTAAGTTATAAGTGTAAATCTTTTTCACTTCCAAAATCAGTAAATTTAACAGTATTGAGATCTCTCATCAGATTTATTGCAGTTTTATACTATATATCTCCCATTTATTGCAGTTTTTATACTATATATCTCCCGGTTAACCAGTTAACAGGTTTTACTGTAGCATTTGTAGTCTTTTACCATTAAAATTACAATCATTTATTACAGTCTGAACATATGGTAAAATGTGTAATATGTACAATATACAGGTAAACGTGCTTGACAGTGTCAACCTTGTGTTCTCAAGAGTTTTGTGCATCTTCTTGGTCATTTTGTCAATAGCCGCCTGTCTCTTGTCATTGGGCAACAGGTCTGTTTTGTTGAGGATGACGATCATGCGGGAACAGGTGAGCTGACCAATCAAAAGGCACTCTGCTGTTTGCGTCTGCATGCCTTTCACAACGTCAACCACCAACATCATCAGATCAATGATCTGAGCACCTGAATGCAAGTATACAGATATTGATGATAATGATAAACATGACAAAGTACACTCATCACTGTTAGACAGTATTACAGAAAAAGAGACAGAGAACAAGAGAAGTAGGAGACTGGGCTATTGCCTTTCCTTTCCCTCTTTTTCTCTCCCTCTCTCTGGCACTCATTCTTTCCTGAGAGATCCCCTCTGGGGGGAGAGAGGAAGTCAAGCTGAAACACCGAACAGCCCCTTTCCGCCTTAATCAACCACATGTGCCATAAATGCACACACACACACACACACACACACACACCAATGCCATCAATGTAATTACACTAGACATTCCCACTACACAGAGTTCTTTGGGTTTGTTTGGTCCCGAAGGTTAACAAAATGTTAACAAAAACCCTCAAGACATTGTTTCTCATCATCTATTTCTTCATACATCCCTCCGCGAAAATGATACCTATGAGACTGTGTATGCAAGAAAACAAGCCATCTGAGCTTTTAATATAGAGGAATATCGATGTATTGCATGTATTGTGCCAATAACTACCTATTAAGTTAACAAATATACATGTACTGTAAAATTGATGTAGTATGTTTTCAGTTTTTCTATTTCAAAATTTCACATTTATTTAAATTGTTACATGCCATTTCTTTGTAATTATTTGTGAAATTTACTAGCAATTTGTGAGTGAAATATTTTTCAGTGTTTCAAAGGAAGTGCATTAAATGACAGAATCTGATATGATAACATGTTGACAAAATGCTATTCTTTGTTGTAACTGTAAAAGGTGTTCTAATGCTAAATGCATTTTATTTTTTTTTTGTACTTTTTCAATTCTGCCATTAAAAGCAGATATGTTGATTTGAGAGTGTTTTAAATCTTTAAAGCCTACAGTATCATATTTGAAACATGAATTTTTAATGTCTCTAAATGATCAGCATTATTAAAGCTTATGAAAATTGTGCTGTACATTGACATGCTTTCTAAACTCTAACTGATAGTTCATAATATTTTAGTGAATAAAAGGCCTTTTAGTATAATTAAAAATTAATAATAATAAAATAAAGTCATAGTACACGTCTTTTTGCCATGTGTCTTTTATCTTTACTGATTTTTATAAAGAGAATATAAGAATAACTTTTATATTGTTATTAATATTTAATATTTATAAATATTAACATTTACTGAACTGAAATGTAGGATTACTTAATTATCCATACATCACCGTTTAGAAAAAAACTATTTTTGGAGGAACTAACACATCTTAATCATCATTGTATTGCATTGCATTTTATGTTTTGCCCCCACAATTAAGGCTACCGAGCTTTGATCATAAAACAAAGCATACAATATCATCTTACTACAGATATACTATTGAGAGATATATTTATATGCATTTTAAGCAAGCGATCTGTTATAATAAAAATATAATTAATTTACATTATATCAGAATTTCATCTTACTTTTTGGCCACATAAATAACAACATATGCACCAAACTGCATATTTTTGCTCAGATTGGGCCTGAATAAAACTGATGTGATTTTCATCTTTAAGTGTGTGCACCATATTCTCCATATTCATTTTATACTATATGAGACATAATAGATAACATAAAAACCTGATTTATCAAATATGATACAAACATAAAAGCACATTTGTAAGATTTTCTTTTATATTTTGTATAAATGTTCAACTATTTTATCATACGTCAGTCTTTACAGGGTTAATATGACCTCTTCAAATACTACACACATACCACCTACTGATCAAAACCGGTAGTGCTTGACAGAGTTTAAAATGCACTGATAGGTTGCTATTCTTGAACTACACTGAACAAAATTATAAAAGCAACATTATAAACGAGCTGAACTCAAAGATCTAAGACTTTTTCTATGTACACAAAAGGCCTATTTCTCTCAAATATTATTCACAAATCTGTCTAAATCGGTGTTAGTGAGCACTTCTCCTTTGCCGAGATATGCCACACCTGTGAGGTGGATGGACTATCAAGATGCTGATTAGACAGCATGATTATTGCACAGGTGTGCCTTAGGCTGGCCACAATAAAAGGCCACTCTAAAATGTGCAGTTTTACTGTATTGGGGGGGTCCGAAAACCAGTCAGTATCTGGTGTGACCACCATTTGCCTCACGCAGTGCAACACATCTCCTTCGCATAGAGTTGATCATGTTGTTGATTGTGGCCTGTGGAATGTTGGTCCACTCTTCAATGGCTGTGCGAAGTTGCTGGATATTGGCAGGAACTGTAACACGCTGTCGTATACGCCGATCCAGAGCATCCCAAACATGCTCAATGGGTGACATGTCCAGTGAGTATGCTGGCCATGCAAGAACTGGGATGTTTTCAGCTTCCAGGAATTGTGTACAGATCCTTACAACATGAGGCCGAGCATTATCATGCTGCAACATGAGGTGATGGTCGTGGATGAATGGCACAACAATGGGCCTCAGGATCTCGTCACAGTATCTCTGTGCATTCAAAATGCCATCAATAAAATGCACCTGTGTTCGTTGTCCATAACACATGCCTGCCCATACCATAACCCCACCGCCAACATGGGCCACTCGATCCACAATGTTGACACCAGCAAACCGCTCACCCACATGACGCCATACACGCTGTCTGCCCTGTACAGTGAAAACCGGGATTCATCCGTGAAGAGAACACCTCTCCAAAGTGCCAGACGCCATCGAATGTGAGCATTTGCCCAATCAAGTCGGTTACGACGACGAACTGCAGTCAGGTCGAGACCCCGATGAGGACGACGAGCATACAGATGAGCTTCCCTGACACGGTTTCTGACAGTTTGTGCAGAAATTCTTTGGTTATGCAAACCGATTGTTGCAGCAGCTGTCCGGGTGGCTGGTCTCAGACGATCTTGGAGGTGAAGATGCCGGATGTGGAGGTCCTGGGCTGGTGTGGTTACACGTGGTCTGCGGTTGTGAGGCCGGTTGGATGTACTGCCAAATTCTCTGAAACGCCTTTGGAGATGGCTTATGGTAGAGAAATGAACATTCAATTCACGGGCAACAGCTCTGGTGGACATTCCTGCAGTCAGCATGCCAATTGCACGCTCCCTCAAAACTTGCGACATCTGTGGCATTGTGCTGTGTGATAAAAGAGTGGCCTTTTATTGTGGCCAGCCTAAGGCACACCTGTGCCTGTCTAATCAGCATCTTGATATGCCACACCTGTGAGGTGGATGGATTATCTCGGCAAAGGAGAAGTGCTCACTAACACAGATTTAGACAGATTTGTGAACAATATTTGAGAGAAATAGGCCTTTTGTGTACATAGAAAAAGTCATAGACCTTTGAGTTCAGCTCATGAAAAATGGGGGCAAAAACAAGTGTTGCGTTTATAATTTTGTTCAGTGTAGTTTATGATAGCACTCATAATTAGGAATTAAAAGACGTTAGTAGTGCGTAGTGCATTATATGAAATATATAATGATTCACGCAAGCATGTAAACCATGCAGTTTGCCACCGTGGATTTAATCAACCCTACCAATATTAAAACAACTAATTTACCCACTTACCCCCAATTATAGTGCGTATGAGAGAGGCATGTCCCGGGCAGTCCACCAGTGTGAACTGCAGACTGTCGTATTGTCTTTCCCCGCTGGACTCTTTCAGGTGCTCCGGTAACGGCACCGTAAACGCGCTAAAGCCGAGATCCAGCGTGATGCCTCGCTCTTTGGACTGCGGGTTCTTGTCGAAGGCTGCGGTGGATGCGGTGCTGCTCAGCGCACGGGCGAGAGACGTTTTCCCGCTGTCCACATGGCCGAGGACACCGACGTTAAAGTTCAGAGTTTTAGGAGGACTGGGATCTGCCATGACTGGACCAGCGCGACTGTTGGGTAACAATGAATGCGCAGATATTGAACCGCTGACAGCAACAACAACGCTGCAGGTTCAAACCAACCAGCTCAATATTAAACTGTCAGTTAACCAAGTGTCTCTAATTTGGGTGGAATTCAGTAATATCCGTTTATTAATTCTGATATGAGAGATTAAATTACATGCTAAGTCTTCTGCAAACTTTTCTGACAGATGTTCTTCCTGTGCTACAACAAAACAATCCCTGATATAACATCAGCTCAACTCATAGGTTCCTCTTCACAGCATTTGTTTTAGAAAAGAAACATGCTTCATAGGTCGAATAATTTATTAACAAGTAAAAATATTTAAATTATTTACAACACAATTAGAAGAATATTTACACTTCATACGGAAGAAAATATTTGTGGAACCCACAGCGGTCGTTTTTGTTCCAGTACAACACTTCAAATGGCGCACAAACGGAAAATAGGGGCGTGTTCACAGTCATCAGACGGACAACACCAACATCCAATGATTAAACAGAAATTCCATAAATTGACCAATCGTTGCAAAGAATGACTAAAACTTTTCCAGGGCGGTACTTCCTCAAATCGCCTTGGTTACCCACATGGAAACGCGGGTCTCTTGTGTTTGATTTCAACGGCGTTTCGTGTAATAGGCCTGAGGTTATTTTTTCTCATTTTTAGAGTGTTTAATTAACTAACAAGAAACATGAAGATCGAAGAGGTAAAAAGCACGACCAGGACGCAGCGCATCGCTTCTCACAGCCATGTAAAGGGTCTCGGGCTGGATGAGGCCGGTAACGCTAAACAGTCCTCGTCTGGACTCGTGGGGCAGGAGACAGCAAGAGAGGTAGAGATCCAGTTCATGTTTGTTAATGAATACTGAATCAGGAAATTTGATTACACTGAATGTTATATGATCATTTGTGTTTAACTGATTATTTGTGAAAATGACAAAACTGGTGACTATTGATATTTTAATATTTTCTAGCTAATTACCTGTAGTTTATGGTATTGATATTATTATAATATTCGTTTACAAAGAACATCATGTTGTTGAAAACATGTTGCATTTAAAGAAAATGGTAAATATACACATTTCCTATATTCTTGCCTTTTTATTAGGCTTGTGGCATCATCGTAGAGCTGATTCGTTCCAAAAAGATGGCTGGCAGAGCCGTTTTACTGGCCGGACCGCCTGGAACAGGCAAGGTAAGGACTGACAAGCTTTACTGTATCATTCATTGTAAAAAGTTTCAGAAATGTCCTTTGTGAAAGTGTTTATGGTTTGATAATTGTATTTCTGTACCCTGCAGACTGCTCTAGCTTTAGCCATGGCTCAGGAATTGGGAAATAAAGTGCCATTCTGCCCTATGGTGGGCAGTGAAGTGTATTCAACAGAAATCAAGAAGACTGAAGTGCTGATGGAGAACTTCAGAAGAGCAATCGGTGAGCACTCACGCAAAGAACCCATGTCTGTGCGCCATAACCTGTAAAAATGCTATACAATTGTGAACGTTTATTCATTATTTAAGAGATATGTTTAGTAATAAAGGTAAAAATGTGATTAAAAACCGTGAAAAAACATATTCAAATACATTTGGACTTGTCCTTCTACTAATTAGTAAATAACTCCCCATGCACACACGCACTGTAGCCTGATATTAAACCACCAATATGACTCAAACAATGTCGACAGTGTGATCAAGTGAGATATGCATGCATGCATGCATGCATGCACACATTATTACAGTGCTGACAGTAAAAACACACAGGTGATTAGATTCACTGGAATTTTATGTATATAATGGATTCTGTAGATTTTTAAAAGCGTATTGGTAGATCTGCTAGTATTTAATATGTTAGCAGTGTTTGTGTTCTGTACATTCTTGTGCCTAAAATTCTCATGTTTTGATTGTGGAGGTCTGCGTATCAAGGAGACTAAAGAGGTGTATGAAGGAGAGGTCACTGAACTGACTCCTTGTGAGACGGAGAACCCAATGGGAGGCTACGGCAAAACTATCAGTCATGTCATTATCGGTTTGAAAACAGCAAAAGGCACCAAACAGTTGAAGGTAAGGAAGTGAAAGCGCTTTTCTTGCATACTTCTAATTCAAAGATAAGGAGCTGGATGGAAGCACTTTATATGATAACATTTGTTATGCTCATGCAGCTGGATCCCAGTATCTATGAAAGTCTGCAGAAGGAGAGAGTGGAGGTCGGTGATGTTATCTACATCGAAGCGAACAGTGGGGCAGTCAAGGTAAGGACGGATTTGCTTAACCATTCTCTCTCCTGCCTGTATCTGCTGTTGGCGTGTTGAAGTAATCTTTTGTCAGTGCAGGTGGGCAGATAGTCTGGCAGCGGTATAAAGGACAAGATTGTCTTTCATATTTTTGACAGAAATTAATACTTTTATTAAGCACGAATGTATTAATTTGATCAAAAGTGACAGTAAAGACATTTATTATGTTACAAAATATATTAATTTTCCAAATATAATGTTACAAATTCTGTTCTTTTGAACTTTATATTTTTTTAAAGGACTATGGAAAAAAACAACAATTTGCACAAAAATATTAAGCAGCACAACTGTTTGCAGGAATAAGTTAAATGTTTAAAATATATTAAAATAGAAGACAAACGGTCACTGTTTCTTTTTTTATTTTATTGTATTTTTGATAAAGTAAATGCAGACCTGGTCAGCATAATAGATTTCTTTCAAAAACATTTTGAACAGGTGTACACACATACACTTGCACTTCAAATATAGTACAGTAAACTTCTCTTGAAAATAAATTGACTCCATTTAATGGTCCCAAAATCTCTCAAGGCTTTTATCAAGTTCATTTATAATCTTTCTGTTTTTGGTCTGCAGAGGCAGGGACGATGTGACACATTTGCAACAGAGTTCGATTTGGAGGCGGAAGAGTACGTACCTCTACCGAAAGGCGATGTACACAAAAAGAAAGAGATTATTCAGGATGTTACACTTCATGACCTGGATGTTGCTAATGCAAGACCTCAGGTAAGTGCACACAAACATCACGTTTTCCAGCATTTCAAGTGGACCTCCATAATGCTAATCATATGAGCGTACTGTGTTTTCCAGGGAGGCCAGGACATACTTTCTATGATGGGTCAACTGATGAAACCCAAAAAGACAGAAATCACAGGTAACGTAGATTATATACTGATAACCATAACTTTTTTTTTTAATAAAGCCATGTTTAACTGTATCTTTTTTGTGTGTATTCTGCAGATAAACTGCGAGGGGAGATCAATAAGGTGGTGAACAAGTACATTGATCAGGGTGTGGCAGAGCTGGTTCCTGGTGTTCTGTTCATTGATGAAGTTCACATGCTGGACATTGAGTGTTTTACCTACCTCCACCGAGCACTGGAGAGCTCCATCGCTCCTATTGTGGTGTTTGCATCCAATAGAGGAAACTGCCTCATCAGGTGTGTTTTTGATACAATGGGAAACGTAGTAAATTAACTTAGCTTTGTCGCAGTTTTATATTTAGTCTAATTGTAGGATATTTTGGTAAAAATTTTACAGGTTCAATTAGTTAACATGGTTAATGCTAGTTAATAGAAATACAGCTGGTCATTGTTAGTGCTTAAATAATATGAACAATGTTTGATTTTAATGTATTGGTGAATGTTAAAATTAAGAATAACAAATGCTTTTTCATATGTTAGTTCATGTTAACTAGTGTAGCTAACTAATGTTAACAAATGGAACCTTATTGTCAAGTTTTAAACATTTTTGTTCATTGTTAATTTGTGGTAATTCATAATGTATTTGTACAAATGAATATTACTCTAGATTAATAAATGTTGCAATATTATTGTTCATTGTTAGTTCATCATATCCAGTTCATTAACTAATGTTTGTGAATATGAGCATATCTGATTCTATTTGAATGAACCTAACCAATATTGGAATTAATTTGAAATTTACTGTGACTAGCTGTTAGAGTGATCCAGTGATTTGATTGGTTGTCCAGTTTACAGTTATGCATAATGATGTTTTAGGGGGACTGAAGACATCAGCTCTCCTCACGGTATTCCACTGGATCTGCTGGATCGAGTCATGATTATCAGAACTATGCTGTACACTCCTCAAGAAATGAAACAGGTGTGCATAAACTTTTTTTTTTTTTTTTTTTTTTTTTTTTTTTTGCATCAAAACAAGTTGCTTCTTACATCTTTTATTACATTCTGAAAGATGTAGACATTACATGCTGTTGTTTAATTTGCATGTTGCTATAGATCATAAAGATCCGAGCTCAGACTGAAGGAATCAACATCAGCGAAGAGGCTTTATCTCATCTCGGCGAGATCGGTACCAAGACTACACTCAGGTAACACTGATTAAGACATTTTTAAAAACATCCTATTGATTTAGATTTGCCATAATTATTTCTGTCTTGGTAATGGGATTCTCAGTTATTCATTATCATGAATTTATCATTTCTGCGATTTTATGTAATTTTGGCTAATGTTTGTGTGAATGCAGATATGCAGCGCAGCTGCTGACCCCTGCCAGTCTGCTGGCACGAGTTCAGGGGAGGGAAGTAGTCGAAAAGGAACTGGTGGAAGAAATTAATGAACTCTTCTATGATGCTAAGTCCTCTGCAAAAATCCTGCAAGATCAGCACACCAAGTTTATGAAATAACTCCAGCACTCTCTCACATTCTCTGTATGGACTGCTTTAGTTTGCTTTACTGGTTTAGTTTACATTTGTCATGACATTATAACAGTATGACAGCTGTTTTAAGCCAGTTCAACATCAGTGCATGGCTAATGTATTGTTCTACCTAATTGTGTTAGTTGTTTTTAGTCAGAAGAACAGGAAAGAAAACATTCTATCCATAATTAACATGCTTAGACAACAATTTCTTGAGTTTCATCCCACACTTTTGTTATTCTTCTGTAGGATAAGTTTTCCAGTGTCCTGTCTGCGGTTCAATTTTGTGTTTTGTTTTCAAAATAAATCTTTTTTTTTTTTTTATAGTAATGTGAAATATAAATGGGACCTTTTTTATGATATTTCATTTTCATACAAAATCAAATTCTCAACTTCTTGGGGAAGTCGTGGCCTAATGGTTAGAGAGTCTCGGTACCAGCAGGGATTGTAGGTGGGGGAAGTGAATGTACAGCGCTCTCTCCACCTTCAATACCACGACTGAGGTGAGACCCTTGAGCAAGGCACCGAACCCCCAACTTCTCCCCGGGCGCCGCAGCAAAAATGGCTGCCCACTGCTCCGGGTGTGTGTTCACGGTGTGTGTGTGTGCACTTAGGATGGGTTAAACGCAGAGCACTAATTCCAAGCATAGGTTACCATACTTGGCCACGTCAATTCACTTTCACTCACTTTCACTTTTCAATTTAAAACTAAACCAACAAATAATGTATTTATTTATTTTACCAAAAAACTTAAAACTAGCATTCTGGGATATAAAAAAAAAAGTATTATTCAGTTTTAATTGTTTAAAGCCTTTTTTTAATTCAGGAAAAAAGATTTTTAAAAATATTAAAAAGTACATTGAGGTACATAAGATCAATCTAACTATTAATATTGTTTAGCTGTGCTACTGAATGGTTACAGTGATAAAACAAACTAACAAGTTGTTTTCTATGTCAATGCTTTAGATTCATTTATAAATACATGTTTTAGCTGTATGATTAAGTGAAATAATGGTTCCATAGTGTTACTTTTTCTTGCTGGGTTTGTTAAAGGCAGTCTCAGATCCTGAGCGAGCTTTGCTGAAGATGGATGGCGCAACCTTCCCAGTTCGTTCTAACAGGAGAGACAGAAAGAAAAGAATCAGAACACAAAAACACAAGCTACATCATCCAACACATTTGAATGTCAGTTACCTCAATACAAAGTACTCCATTTATTTAAATTATATGTGCTTGAATTGACAAAATACAAACTAAATTTGAACTAAGATGTGAATAAAACATATAGCTACTGTCAAATATAAATTTCACATTCTTAGTGGTATACACAATCTTTTAATAGTCTTTGATAACTTACTGGTGACATTTTTTTAAATTTAAGGGAACGTTGATAGTATATTTATAAAACGGTGATAAATGAGTATGTAGTAAAATGTTACAGCTGGAATCTTAAAGGCTTGAAAAAGGCTAGAACACAAATTATTCAATATAAACACATAAGACACGTTAGACTTAATAAACATCATGCCACAAAAGTGATTAGTAGAAGAGTTAGAAGAGTGTCTTCCCCTGTGTTTGTGTGTTCTGACTTCCTGCTATATATGGAGTGGAAATATAAAAACCAGACACACAAACACACAGCTCTTCTTTTTTCCTCTTGGCTTAAAGTCAAAAAACAAGGACACTTGGATTCAGTGACATTTTAATATCACACAACAACAATCTAACTGAATTATTGCAGTTTCTGCTTATCAGCTGCTGCTCGACTCACCGCATTCCTGCATCACTTCAAAGGTCTTGCTCTTCACCTCTGTTCCAGACACCAGTTGATCCCTGGCTCCAATCAAATCCTCCGCTTTCACCTCAGGCCTCTTAACTTCCTCTTCTTCACCCTGCTGAAGAGAAACAGAAAATGAATGACAAGAATAACGTATCTTCAGTTCTTCTGTTTCATCTTCTCTTACTTGAGACATGATGAACTCTCAAAATCAGTGAAGTCCTACAGTCTTGCTGAACTTTCTGTTTTATACTGGTTGTATGCGCATTTATGAATGCACACACATACCCTTCCCTTGCAGAGTCCAATCCCAAATGGCCCATAATTCCTTTGGCCAAAGCATGAGTCACACTGTTCCTCCTCCCATTTAATCTCAGTCACTGTTCCTGTAGGAATATACTCATGCTTATTTAAAGATGACATCTTCAGCACTTCAATTAGTTCCAGCAGTTCAGAAATGAAAAGAGTTTATGGTTTGTGCCTTGTATCTGCTTTATTCTTCATGTTGGAGTGCTTTTAAATGACTGTAAGTGTTTATTTGAACACTGTTGTGTTTGTTCTTTTGTGTGTTGCTAAGTGATTGTTTGTTAATTTGTCTCTCTTTCATATTCCATTGGAATGACATACTTTTTAAGCAGAGCTACTTAGGAATTACTTAATGTCCTGCTATTCTTGAATCTCTCCGTCCTTATGTTTTTACTTAGTCATTTTCACTGGTTTGCAAACTCAGGAAACATTTCTGATAGCTTCATGTTAGAAACTGTTTCTATTCATGAACAAAAGTTCAAACGTTTTTCAAAGTCTCTTATGCTCACAAAGGCTGCATTTATTTGATCAAAAATACATCAAAACCAGTAATAATATTTGTATATTTATATTTAAATATTTGTTTTAAAATATTTAAAAATGTAATTTATGTAATCACAAAGCTGAATTTTCATGCTGAAAATTTTCACTGTGATATTAAGATTCTTTGATGAATAGAAAGTTCAAAAGAACAGCATTTATTTAAAATAGAAATCTTTTCTAATAATGTAAAACTCTTTACTGTCACTTTTGCTCCATTTAAAAAACAAAAACTTGCTGACCCCAAAAATTTGAACGGTAATGTATGTAAATTAAAGTTGGAAATCAGTACAGTCAGAAAAAAAAATATTTATTTGTTCCCAGATATTATAATAACAGATAATATTTTTTCAGTCTCATCTTACCTGTTTTCAAAGACAACGGTACCCAGTACCATTTAAACTTATTATATATAACCATTTTATACAATCAATCATTCATCCAAAGTTCACCACTGATTTATACAGCTACAGTATATCTAGCAGTAACGTTATGCAAATGGTCAATGAACACCTTCCGTATGTCTAATAACAAGCATTAATGTTCAAAAATGAACAATCCTAAGGAATGACAGGCACATTGAAGCAGTAGTTTCATATGGGGGACCCCTTGATATCTTTGCATTACATTGCAATATTCTCTGTGTTTGTTTTGTAATCAATCAATAAACTATTCTATAAGGTATGTCCTGTAGGAATATTAACCTTCAAACCCTCAGCTACTTTTGATGTCATAAGCAAAAACTGAACATAGAGGTCCTGCATCTTCTGGAGTAAAAATTAATTGTCAAGAAAAAATATGTTTGTGAAAAATCACACACAGTACTCAAATCTGGTCCATGACATGTTAGTGTCAGCTGAACCTCAGTGAGGTTGAGGCATTAGCTGCATGAGTAAAAGCTCATGTAAGTTTCTTGCTGTATTTGGGTAACAGCTGAGTCCTGACAAACTCCACAAGTCTTGTTTCTGTCAGAAATACTGTGATGACCACACCCAGGAGACAAACTCCCCCGACGGCAACATGAACCAGCCTTAGCAACCAGCCACCATCACAGCAGAACATGCTCTGAAAGACAAAACGGTTACAAAACATTTAAATTTGCTCATCACAACTTATTGATATTTGCAAACAATAAGACACTTGCATGATACCTCTGAGCAGGTTGTGAGGATGGAGCTCACACCAAGTGCAATGATGACAGCAGAATGTGGGCGGAGCCCCCATAGGGGTGTGTATTCACTTTGCAGAAAATAGCGACGTATGTAAACAATACTGTGAGTGATTCGTAGAGCCATGTTACAGCAATTAGCCAAAATGAAGCCAATGCCCCCTAACATCCACGTTAGCCAATAAGAAAGGAGAAGAAATGAGGCTGACAGGCCCAGCATCACTAGATTATATCTAAAAAGAAAGAAAGAAAAAAACAATTAAACATTTTCTTAAAAAGGGAAAAGCCTTAAATACATGTTTGTCTTAAAAAACAATTTGTAAATACACACACACACATATATATATATATGTATATACAATTGTTACATACACACACACACACACTACAGTTTAAAAGTTTGGGGTCAGTAAGATTTTTTTTTAAAGAAATTAATACTTTTATTATGCAAAGACGCATTAAATTAATCTAAAGTGAATGTGAAGACCTTACAACAATTTGTTCAACAATTTATATTAAACAAATGCTGTTCTTCAAATAAATGTGTTTTTAAGAAGAATCCTTAACAAATGCATCATGGTTTCCACAAAAATATTATGCAGCACAACTGGTTTCAACTGTTATAATAAGAAGAAATGTTACACGAGCACCAAATCAGCATTTTAGAAAGATTTCTGATAGATCATGTGACACTGAAGACTGGAGTAATGATGCTGAAAATTCATCTTTGCCATCACAGGAATAAATGACACTTCAATACATATTAACATAGAAAATTGTTATTTTAAACTGTAATAATATTTCACAATATTACAGTTGTTAGAGTATTTTTGATCAAGTAAATTAAGTATTGGAGAACATAAAACAATTCTTTCAAAGACATTACAAAATCCTACAAAATCTTACAGACCCCAAATATTTAAATGGTAGTGTATATATACAGTATAGCAATTATGTGTTGTTCACCTGTCAACCTCCTCTTTGCTCATGGCAGCGAAAACAAAACACTCTGTTACTCCATTAATGGCTAACAGCAGAACATAACAACTATAACACCGTAGGAGAGCTGGCCCTGCAAAAAACACAAACAAACCATTTAAATCTTTATGGCACACACACACAAATAAAAATGTACTCGTCTGAACTGAAAAGTTAGTAAGCGTATTTGTGATTTACCAGCTCCGCTGCTCAGAAGTTCCCCGCCGTAGATGTCAAGTGCCAGAAGAGAATATGCATAACCAAAAACTGTGATGATCAGACCAATCAAAAGCACCAGCTTCAAAAGACATTCCAGTACTTCAGCTGCCATGGAAACGTCCTCCTGTGGACCAATCAGCATTTTACAGTTATCCAACCCCACATCTGGCTGGCTGCACTAGATAAAGTTAAGCACATAAACAGACACTGACTTGTTTTTGATGTTGTACATCTCGTCCACGTTCCAGGACTTTAGCGAAGAACACATAGAAACTCTCCTCAATGGGCAAAAAAAGAAATCTTGCTACCATTGAGCCCAGATTGTTTATTATATCATAAACTCCTGTAAATAGAAAATAAGTATAATTTGACTATTTTGTTTGTGTATAATAGTTTGTGTATATGAATGTACAAACTCACCCTGATCTCCAAAGTTAAGCACATTCAAAAATGTCATCACATAACGCTCGCCTATAAAATCAAAATGAAACATTTATTGGAAAGATTTCAACATTCAGAAAAAAAGTACTGCTTATTTGAGCATGATTTTTACCTTCTGTAAGTATCTGTTTGAGAAATGACTGTTTGAAAAAGCTCCAGGTTAGTGTGGTCAACTTCCAGTTTAGTAGTGGCTAAAAAACAAACATATAGTGCAGTTGTTTCACTGAAATAAAAAGGGTATACAATAGAGCATTGTGGTGTGGTATTATAAAATAAGTGACCTCATGATCCACTCTAGATGGCAGAAGGTCTTTTATGTGACTAACAGGGAACAATTTCTTCTCAGCTTCCTCTGAGCCAAGGAAACGAACGAAGTACAACACGTAACAAAGAAGCAAAAACCCTGCATAGACACACTGTGAAATGAAAACATACAGAATCAAGATTAGAAACCAGAAGGCAACCAAAAACTGTATATGTTCAGTATGTAACCATATATATACCTGGGCTGCAGAAAAGATATAGAGCCCCCACTGAGGTGCTGAGACCACCATCACTACAGTAACAAGACATTTAGCAATCATGGCTAGACTTTCGCCAATCACCTGTGAATATATGTCATTTGGTCAGATAGTTTCACCTTATTCGATCTACAATGATTCTATTAAGAGCAAAATAAAGTATGAAAGGCACCTTCAAACGGACAAACATGTGTGCATGTGCAAGAACCCAGAGAGGTTCAGCCAGCAGCTCTGTAAGCGCAGCCAAGCAGAACAATCCAACAGCGGGAACATAATGTGGGATGGACTCTGGATCAGGTGCTTGGAGCAGCCACCACCACACACACACCAACACCACACCCCACACACAACCCACAGGAAATCTAAGAGTTTGAGAAGAAATAAAAAACATTTTCATTTTAGGTGAACTATTCCTTGAGATTTCAGATATGATAGATTTACTTATTTCCTGTCAATCTTTGATTGCAATCATTCAATCCTTTTTTTTTCAGAGTTTATTAGTGCATTTCCACTTTTTAAGTGTGTTGGTTCCAGAGGTAAGACAATTTTGGTTAATAAACTTACAGGCATTTCTACTTACGTGAGCCATAAGAGGTTGATAACCTGTCTCCAGTTACGCCCCGCCCCCTCACCGCTTAGACACGCCCTCCGGAACGCCTCCCTAGACAGAAACACTAATGTAGAATACAGCAGCATCAACCTACAACAAAAGCAAACGTTGCAGTTAGTGGCCCATTGAAACGAATGCTCGAGATTATGTGTAACTGTAAAACCCACCTGACATTTACCACACCTATCAGCTCCTTAGACACAAACCGTAAAGTAAATGCGTTCAAGAGAAAAGTCAACACACGAAACATCACCTGCAGCATAAAACATATCAACATACTGCTTTATTATATGTTTCTAATAAAGGTGTGTACAATAGCAGAGTGTGTAACAGTACCTGAAGCAGAACATTGTAAGAGGCCAGTGTTGAAGCACTCTTGAGCACATCCTCTGAGCCCATTGTGAATTATACTTTTTAACTCAACTGACTATTTAAACTCACTATCAACAAAATCACCGAGATTCGCCGGTACAGATATTATACTATGACACACTACTACAGTAGTCTCCTAATGGATTTGCCATTTCGTATTTAGCAACTGTACAAATTGTCAAATAGTATATACTTCCGTGATACCATTTCAAATTAAAAGTCTTTATATCTCGGTGGCGTTTCTAAAATAACTTTTTGAAGGGAACTGGTCGAGTCGTGTCATTTTATAATTATTCAAAACGTTCATAACATTCTACACTGAAACAAAAATCTATGTTAAATTAAATTTGTTTCATTTTTGTACATTTTAACTTGTAACAACAGGAAGTTTGGAATTATTTTGATTCACCTCAATGACTCGATTCTTTTGAATCGTGATTCTTTCAGTGGCCCTTTCTGCGAATTTCAGCTCCATGTGAATGTGAATCTATGTGAATCTTTTTTGTGTGAAATGAACAATTCACTGAATCATTCATTCGTTTCGTTAAAAATACCGAGTCGATAAAAATATCTAACACCACTACGATGTAACTTACCTGACCAATGCTGGAACGTGAGCCTTCATTAATTAAGTGTTCAACAACTTTTATAATAAATTTGTCCTGCTGTCAAATATTTTATATGTGTTTGTAAACGGGTGCAATGGTTGCTTCATTAGAAATGCTCATCTCTGCCGCACAGAAGTTACTGTGTCCTCGTAAGAAACGTTTATCTCCGTCCACATGTCTTGATGTGACTGTTCAGATAATGGCTGTGGATCTGGGCGTCAAACCTGCACTGCTTTACGACAGTAATACAGCATCTCCAGACCAGCTTCAGAGTACCTCAAATCTCTACAAGAGTCTGGAGTTGTAACCAATCCACTACGGATTCTGTCCATTGATGAAAACAAATTCATTTTTAATCCTGCCACAGTTTGCAATTATAAGGCATGAAGATATTAAGATATAAACATTAACACCAAGATGTTTTGTAAAACTTCTTTGAAACAATGTGTATTGTGAAAAGCACTAAAACAAATACAATTAACTTGACTTATTTTCAGGCAGAACAAATGATTAACGTATATTTTTAATGTGTTCCAATGCATTTTAAAAACACCCTAGTACATTCACATATTCAAAAATACATATTTAAATAGTCATTCATCATTAACCAATGTTTATAGGTAAATAAAAAAGTCATAATCCATACAGCTCGTTTAGAATTTCATCATTATCATGACTGTTTCCCACACTGATACTTGAGAAGCTCTGTTACTTTTCAGAGAGTGAATTCTTGATGGGAAATGCAGTTGTCCCTATGAACCTACTTTATAATTTTAAAGTATTTAAAATGAACTGTTTAGTGCCAATGCTGTGTTCTGTATTGCACTTCAAACTCTAGCTAATGAATGTGTGTGTATGTTAAAGTAATTCGGTAACTTGAGGTAGAGATCAGTTGTATTATGCAAGCAGCCTACAACCAAACCAAATCTATGTTCCAGTAATCCTGTGCTGAGGATCAGAATAGCTTCAAGGAAAAGGTCTCAGTTTCTCATTTCTCAGAGCTGAATGGCCGGCAGCACTTCTCCACAGCGCGCACTCACCCTGATGTCAGTAAGATGATCAGCTCTAGTGGGTCCTATATTTACAATGGCTATTGGAAGCTTTCTTTCACTAGCAGCAAGGAGAAAGCGGTACCCCGAAAAAACCTGAAAAGGAAAACAAATGCTTTCACCTTTTTCCAAATGTCTTGAGAAAGTATCAAGTCAAAGAGGAAAAATTCTTTGCATTATCTAGGCCAGGGATACTCATTAACTAGTTCAAACTCTAGCCAAACACACCTGAACCAACTACTCAAGATATTTGGTTTACTTGAAGATTACGAGAGTATTCCTATGCACTGGAATAGAGTTGTAACTATTTGTGGGGATCAGTGCTATTTTAGTATTAATGAGATACTTTTGCTATTATAGTAAATACTATTATAGTATTACAATAGATAATGATACTATTATAACAATTTTTCAAATTCATTTTTATTTTTTTATTTTACATTTTAATTTTAATTATTTTACTATTATAATGATTTTATCATTTAATGTTAGTTATTTTAATTTGAGTTATTTTTACACTTTTGGCAATTTTGTTTTGTTTGTTTTTGTAAATTTCATTAGTTTTAGTTTTGTTTTTTATTTCTATATAGTTTTTATTTCAGCTTTAGTTTAAGTTATTTTAGTATATCAAGTTAAACAAAGTGAAAATGAGAAAGAAATATATGAAAGCTTGTTCCTGCCAAAGGGGGAAATAACTATATATATATATATATATATATATATATGTGTGTGTGTGTGTGTGTGTGTGTGTGTGTGTGTGTGTGTGTGTGTGTTTTTTTGTCTCATATACAGTTTATATTCTGAGACAAAAAAGTTGCGAGTTGAAAAAATTGTGAGACCTAAACTAAGAATCACAAGGAAAAAAAAATCATGATTCCCTTTTTTGTTCATTTTTTTATTTAATGGCGGAAACGATCTTAAAATGTTACCTTGGCAACTAGTTTAAATAGTTCTTAACTAGTTAACTTTTTTTTTTTTTTTTTTTTAATTCCAGTTAACATTTATTTTATTTCAAGCATCAATTTCTTTCTGTGGCTGGGTTTTAGTTAAGTATAATAACCATGGAGATTTTGATTAAAATCTTTTAAATCCATTCACCTAAAAAAACAATAATTACAATTTCACTTTTAATTAGAATTTCATCATTACCATAAATGTTTCCCACATTGATTTTTGAGGAGCTCAGTAACGTTTTAGAGAATAAATTCTAGATGGGAAATGCACCTTTATAATTTTAAAGTATTTAATATAAAGTATTTCATCTTAAGTCCATCTTGCCGTATTCTGTATTCTTAATTGCACTTAGTTAACTAACCAAGAATGTGTAAATCTGTAAAATTGATCTTTTGTATTATGTTTATTTTACCTAAAAACTTTGAATGAACAATAATTTGTTCTGTGACCCCTATCTGTATGATACATCATTACACCAGGAGATGGCAGCCAGTGAGTAGAAATGAGTAACCCTGGTCTACACGAATAGGAAATGTTTTTAAAGTGATATTGATGAAACATGACTCACCTGAAGAGAAGATCCAGCCACAAGCACAGCATCAGACTCAGCCAGCTTGCTATGCACAAAGTTAACTGTAGTCCGGTTCACTACATCACCAAAGAACGTCACCTCAGGTTTGAGTACACCGCCACAGGCATCACAAGCAGGTACTGTGAAGTTCAGCACCTGCTCGTCTTCCAGAAACACGTCTCCATCTGGGGCCACAGCACCTGCACTTGCTGCCCAGTCAGGGTTAAGAGCTGCAAAACGCTTCTGAAGCTCAGCACGTGGAGCAAGCTGCCCGCAGTCCAAACACACAACCCTAAGACCGGGACAAACATAAAATCACATAAAATATTTTTCCTCTTACATTCCACAGATTCTTTAACTCCATAATCAAATAATCTTCAAGCAAGTTCTGCCCTTACCTATGTGTAGACCCATGAAGTTCAGTTAGTCTCTGTTGTCCAGCCTTTGAGTGTAATGCATCTACATTCTGAGTGACGAGCCAGTGCAGTTTTCCCTTTTCCTCCCAGTCCTGCAATGCGAAATGCGCTGGATTCGGCTGGTGTGAGGAGAACTGCGGCCACCCCACGTAGTTACGTGCCCAGTATCTCTGCCTCGATTTCGCACTGCGCACAAACTCTGAGTGTTGCATAGGCCGCCTGTCAGTCCGTGCGTACAGTCCCACACCTTCTGATCTATAGTCTGGAATTCCAGATTCAGTGGAGAGTCCGGCACCGCTTATCACAAACAGACGAGACGCCCGCGACACAAAGGCCTGGAGTTGTTCCACAGCATTGGAGTCAATTGAGCCACTTGCAGGAACAAATCGTTGCACACCAGCTTGTATTGTAGAGGCACATCTTCCCACTGCCACACGAGGAGGCAGGGATCTCCATGAAAACAGCATCTACAAACCTGTTCAGATAACAACAAACAACTGATTATCAACAACAAACAACTGTTCTGCACAATAACTACTCTATGGAATTTACATGTTATGGTCTGAAATATGGTAAACTAATAAAGTTCTTTAATAAATAAAGTTGTTCAGCTAATTTGTTATTCAATAAAATATACATGGAAATGTGTTTCCAATATACATGGATATAATATACTAATAAATCTTGAAAATAAGAAAATAAAATCAAATGCATATGTCTATGCATACGTGCAATGTCTTAAAGGTGAATGGTATTTATTACATCATAACATTACTGAACATAAGTCTTGTGAAATACTTTTAATGGTATTCGAGCATAAAGACAATTGTTACGTTATAAACATAATGATAAAATAGTCATGTCAGTTAATTCACTTTTTTGACGTCTGTAGATGGAATGTGATCAACTCATTGTATAACTTGATTCAAATGTCAAGTAAGCTAGGACATTGAAAAACATGCCATGGACATTATGCCTCGTGCGAATATATACTTTAAACAGATATTTCAGATGTACAACCAATTACATTACTTTAATAACTTACCTGTATTTATAAAATCCTCGACACCAAAAGTCTTGTATTTCATTCGTACAGTAGCTGTAGCGGTCATCAAAACAAGAACTTCCGTGTTGTTACACAGGTGCATGATGGTAAATGTAGTTTAGTGAAGGTGCTCGCTATTTGGCTTGTTTACACATGGTTTATACATCCTAATCAGCAGTGTTCTTTGATTAAACTAATAAACTCTCCAGTACTGCACTCACAGATATATATATATATATTATATCTTAAGAGAGTATTTTATTGTATGTCAATAATGATACAAAATAAACCATATACATTTTGACCCATGCTTCTATTTTAACATTGTCAAAAAAAAATTCAGAGGTTGTTTAGAATATGCTGCACACATCTTGATTGCAGAACTGCAAGATATCTGTCAAAAAAAAACAAATAAATTAATTAATTCAAAATTAAAAACAATAGCCCCAATTAAAATATGCATGAATAATCATTCAAATAACACACATTTTACATATCTATGTGCTATTTTAAATCAAGCTATTTTAAAATCCAGTGATTGTATATAAATGCAAACAAATAACTGGTATGGATATTATAATGTTTCCTTTTATTCTCACTTGAGTGTGTGCAGTTAAAGATGCTCTCAGCCTGTGAATAGAACTCTTCTCCCAGTATGGTGCGGTAGTCCATGTGACTGGTGTGAACGAGGCACTTTGTAGCATCTTTAAAGAGCAGGTCACTCTCTCCATACTGCTGAGACTCAAACAGGTGGAACCCAGAATCTGGACGAGCTGCTATGGTTTCCTATAGTGCAAAACACATCAGTATTCTGATTCTAAAAGACTCTCAAATTAATCAAATGATTATTAATTCAGCGTGCAGACCTGTGACTTCATTAAGAGGTCATAAATGCGAGCTGTAAGAACAGGACGTGTCATAACAATATTTGGAGGGATTGCTCCTAAGTTACAGGTCTTCCACTCCGTCAGAGGAGCCCGGCTGCCATCTCCACAAAGCAACTCAAAGTCCCAAGCGAGCCAACCTTCTGCCCAGCCACTGGTGTTTAGACCTGTCCAACAAACACATCACGCATATTACAAATGTGATTAATTTCGATGACATTTCTCAGAGTTTACAGCTTACGTTCGATGTTGCTCTCCAGATTGTGGTGTTCCATAAACGCCACATCTCCGAAGCTCTTCCCACTGGGGTCTCCAACCAAGCACCTGAAGTAAAAGACATTTTAAAGCTTGCAAAGCTGCATGGTTTGCACTATGGTACATTAACAATGAGAGATATTTTTCTGTATACCATTTTATTTGAACTGTGCGGAATAGCAATTCCTCACCTTAATGAACCCATATTGCCATAGTAACGCTCATTATGGTTGTCAGCACACCGTTTAGTGGCAGCTTCCTCAGTCCCACCCATACACACCTTACAGAGATTGCCTTGACCTCCTGGCAAACAACCTTTCCAAAACACCTCACTGTACACTGAAAACAGAATGGGTTACATTAAAGGATTAGTTCATCCCAAAATGAAAATATGCTGAAAATGTACTCACCCTAAAGCCATCCAAGATGTAGATGAGTTTGTTTCTTCGTCAGAACAGATTTAGAGAAATTTAGCATTACTTAATTTTCTCACCAATCGATCCTCTTCAGTGAATGGGTGCCATCAGAATGAGAGCCCAAACAGCTGATAAAAACATCACAATAATCCACAAGTAATCCATACAACTCCAGTCCATCAATAAATGTCTTAAAGATGTGTGTTTGTAAGAAATAAATCCATCACTAAAGCATTTTAACTGTCCTTTAGCTGTTTTTTCATCAACTGCTTTTACCAGCTCATTCTGACGGCACCCATTCACTCCAAAGGGTCCATTGGTGAGCAAGTGATGTAATGCTAATTTTCTACAAATGTGTTATGATGAATAAACAAACTCATCTACATCTTGAATGAGCTGAGGGTTTTTTTTCCTTTAAAGCAGGGGTTCCAATACCTTTTTTCTTAAAGTACCTTGTGAGATTAAGTTAGTATTTCATTCATTTAAAGTCATACTTGCTTGTTCATGGGTCTTTAATTCTGGTTAACGGTCACATGACATGCAAAACAGATAACATACTTAAACCCTGCATTAAAAGATAAATAAAATATTATATTGAAACTATTTGATAAAGACACCAAGTAATAGAGAGGAACATGTAGTACCCTTATTCGGCTGACATGGGTCGCTGCTGTTGTGCTCTGTGCTGAGTGTGTGTCTCACAGGTAAAACCCAGCCAGCAGGGCTGTACATGTGACCGTGGCAAGAGCGTCTGCCACCCAGACTTCCAAAATATAAACTCCTACTTGTTCGACGTACAACTGCCACACCATACACTAAAGGTAATTCTGCAGAGATAAATATATTTTGTAAAGACGCAATAAGATTGCATTAATGCTAAGCTCATTTTAGCCCTGTATTACCATCACTTTCAAAATGGCCTCCAACTCCTTCAGGATTCTCACATTTCTCTCCTAAATTTCAAAAGAACCAGCAAAGCAAAAAACAAATCAAGGTGAGAAGAACATGAGTGAGTATTACATGGTACATTAGGATCTTAGATGTTTTACATACCGTAATATTCAGTCACAACAGGGACAAGGCCACATTTCCCAGCTATGAATGCATGAGTGGCATCAAGAGACATAGCATCCACCTCATCCCTCTGTGAAAATGAACAATTCATTCTGCTCTAGGCACTGATACAAAGAACGATCAGCAGTGTCAGTATTAATTAAAACTAATAATAGTTTTCATTATTTGAAAAAGATTAAATGAAATAAAATATAAATATTAGATGAAAAACTTAATGAAAATGAGAAACATTGTCTTAGCACCTAACCTAAATAAAATACAATTAAGTAAAAGTACTAAAAAATACATTGAAGTAAAACAATATATATAGGCCTATAAAAAAACTAATAAAAATGACAAGAGCACATGAAATTACTAAAATTAAATTAAATTAAAATTAATGCTGAATTAAAATAATAAAACTAATGAAAAAATATTAATGAATAGTACAATAGTAAATAATACTAAAATTACACTGAAAAAAATCAGAATCACTACTGCAAATGAGAAAATGTTTAGGCCATTAATATTTTTTGTGATGAAACTGTATTCTGCATTTGTTAAAAATAAAATAAAATAAAAATTACAATAAAATAAATAAATATGTATGTTGTTGATGTTTGTTTAAATATAAATCACAAGTGCTGAAAATATGTCTTACTGGACCTTGATCTTCTCAATGCAGTCACTCATAGATGAAGCTTTCACACACACCAGAGGATCTGATTTTATGCTAAGAGCCCACTGCTCACATTTCTTCTGTTCAGCATGACTTATACAGCACCACCTCACCACACTGTCCTCCAGTGAGCTGCCTAATCAAACACACACACACACACACACTAAAGTCTAAGCTTATCATTCCTAAGATAGGTACAGAGGGGAAGCAATCTTTCACCTTCATGTCCAAGGCCCTTGAGCAAGGCCACATAGTCCAGTCCCAGAACTTGGCTCATATCCATGTCTTCCATCAGAACTGATAGTTTCTCAGTCACATCTTTGAAGAGATGGTCACTCCCACCATAGGATGCTGATTCAAACAGCTGGAAGCGCTGACGCTCCCTTCCCCTCCACCCAAATGATACCTTCAAAAGAAAACACCTAATTTTTTCTCTCATAAGATCCTGAAATCTTATCAGTACTTTCTGCCAAGATCCCAATAACATTATTAGGAACATCTGCAGGAACCTGAGGTCAACAGGACCATCAATCTGTTTGTTAAAGAGATAGTTCACCCAAAAATGGGAATTCTGTTATTTTTTTTACCCTCACGTTGCTTTTTAAAACAGTATGACTTTATTCTGTGGAAAACAACATTTTTAAGATTGCTGGTAACCAAACAGTTTTGGTCATCATTGACTTCCACTGTATGAACAACAAAACACAGAGACATTTATAAATATATCTTCTTTTGTGTTCCACAAAAAAAAAAATGTATGCATCTTTAAACAACATGAGGGTGAGTAAATGATGGCAGAATTAAAATTTTTGGGGTAAACTGTACCTCAATGGTCAGTTTTTCCATGTACTGTAAAACTTTGTGTTTGTGTCAGGTTTGAAATTGTAATTAATAAACAATATATTAGTAGTATGTATGCTTTAATTTTACAGTAATGTGCTCTGCATAGACAACACTTTGTGTCTTTTAGCATAGGCTCGTTGCTCAGAAATAAATAAAAAGAGATTGAGAGATTTCTGGTTTGGTATTAGAATGTTACAGGTTGGATCAGACACTCTAATGTGCAAGTTTTGGGCTCCAACATAAAACATACCTGGGCAGCGACCAAGAACTTTCGAGCAATTTTACGGGTGTTCATTCGTGTGACTACACCTCCTCCAGGGCCTCGTCCAAGGTTACATTTTCTAAAACTGCTGAGGGGAGCATGAGTTCCATCTGCACACAACAGTCTGAACTCATCTTTCTCACTTTCTGTTGAGGAAAAAAACTATAAGCCGGGATCAAAAAGAAATATGAAAGAGAAGGAAAAGCTGTTCATCTCAAATAGGATTTAATCTCTAATACATCCAAATAAGCATAAATGTTTGTGTTAGAGTGAGTTATTGTGTTAACCATCTATGCTGTCCAGAGCTGTGTGATCCACAAAGGCAACGTCTCCTGCGCGTGACTGTAAACATCTACAAGAAAAAGATTGGATGTTGTAAGATCCTCAAGGGAACTTGGCGGTGACTTTTTGAAGCAGGTGTAAATAGGATTATTTTAACCTGAGTGCTCCTTGGTTGTGGTAGAATGGTTCACTGTGAGACGTCTCACAATGGAAATTTTTCTGACGAATGTATGACCTTTGACCCTGGCACAAGGAACAAAGGCTGGGTGCCATTGTAGTTGCTCCAGGCACACAGCTGGCATTGAAGAAAGCACTAACCGCTGACAAAATAGTCAAAGTATGAGCACTGGGAACTCGGCACACAGTCATACATATTTTTGAAAACTTTGTTTGTTTGGTTTGGGAGAACATGACGGAATACTTCCTATGTTATGATCCTGATTACCAAGTGACTGGAAATACATAACAACAACAACGAAAATCTGGAAAACTATTTCAAACTGATTTCATTCCATTAGAATGGAACTGATCTTTTATACACTGTTGTTTCTGTGTTGTTTTAGTAATATTTTTGATATTTTTAATATTTTTGAATTATCTTTTCTTTTCGATATTATTTTTAGTTCACCCAAAAATAAAAAATTGCTGAAAATTTAGTCTAACTTTTACCATCACAATAATCCACAAGTAATACACACAATACTACAGTCCTTCATTTAACACTGTGAAGCAAAAAGCTACATGTTCATAAGAAACACATCCGTCATTAAGACATTTTAACTTTAAACCATCACTGGACAAAAAACCTGTCCATCATAATATTTCTTCCAGTGGAAAAAGTCCATCCCCCTTTTCCCTTTTTTTTTCACATTAAGACATTAAATGATGTTTTTAGTAATTTTGTTACGTGCTTTTGTCATTTAATTATTTTTTTGTTAAATATTAAGTTTTAGTTAATACTACCACTGGTTATATAAAATTTGTGATTGGTCGTCTTACCCTGACTGAGGGGCTCATCCTCTGCCCAGGGCAGGAGGTTTCTTGAAAGGAGATATCCCAAAGGGAGACTCCAACCAGCAGTCCAGCGAGCTCCACTATGACAACTCCTACTGCCCCGCAAAGAGCGCATATCTAAAGTACTGCTGTTCCTCACCACAGCAACTGCAAGAATACAGCCACCTGGGAGATGAAGGTGGAGACAAAGTGAAAAAGGAACATATTTACATGTTACTGCTTGCAAATTGTGAGGCATATGATGACCTTCAAGACTCCATAAACAGAGCAAGAATGAAACCACATTAGGTTTTTGTATGATACCATCTCTGTAGATCTCCTTAGCGACTACTGTGAGCCCAAACTGTTTTACTGCAGAGTACACCTCTCCAGCATCCAGAGTCACTAGGTCAGCTTTATTATCCTGACAGGAGTGGATAGCAAAACGTAAAGCAACTACATTTCTGTCCTGTGATTGATTTATATTCAAACAGATTTTAGCTTATACGATATCATATGTAACCCACCCGTATCTTATTAATGCAGTCAGCAGTGCCATAAGCTTTCACACATGAGAGACGGCCGAATGCTGTGACAGCCGCAGGTGGAAGGACAGCGACCAGAGCTTTAGCCAGCTCAGCACACTTCCTCTGCTCCGGATCTGAGACTGTACACCAGCGCATCTTCTTACCTGAACGCAGATATACAGGCATACACTTACAGAACAGTGATATAACAGGTCCTGCATGTAATTACATCTGTAGTTTATTTCTGTAATTACTTTTATAATTACACTGTTGACCCATCCCTTACACCTTAACCTACCCATACCACCAATTCTGTTCCTAACCTTACCCATATCCCACCTCATAGGCACTAAAAAGTACACTACACTTTTTGATGGAAGTACATAGTAGTTAAGACCACTTAATATTAACAATTTTAAAATGTAGGCCAGTTTTATAATATGGTCCCTACTAATTTTGTATTGTAAAAAAATAAAAAATAAATAAATAATAAATAAATAAAATTATATATATTTATTTATTTTTTACAATACATTTTTTTCAAAACAAAATTAGTAGGGATATTTATATATTAGTAGGTAGGTGGGTGCAACATATGAATATTCTGGCAGAGGTCCAGCAACTTTTTTCTTTTTTCGTTTATGCCCTAATAATTCTAAAATACGTTCAAAACTATTAACATATTTCTGAAAATTTAAATGGCTAAGATGATGAAATGCATGTAAAAAAAAATACAACTGAAAAAGCACGAGTTAATCATTCGCAGCTTTTGATAATTTTAGCAAACGCGCACTTACCCCAGCTGGTGATGGAGCACAGCAACAAGATGACAATTACACTAACTCGCTTCATCATAGTATCAGAAATCTTTTCTGGGCAGATGAATCACTGTAACAGTCTACATCGAGTCCTGCAGAGACGTTTCAGCGAAACAGGCATGTCGCCTACTGAAGATCTCACTGTCTAGGTTTGCATCCGTCTGAAAAAACCTGTACTGTGCAAGCGGGTGTTTTCAAAGCGAATAGTTCTTATAATAAATGAGCGCATATGGAAAATATTACCCTGGAACTCTTATGTCACGTGGACTATTCTCGTCCAGGCATCCTTCCTTGCCTGGCGTTGTATGGCATTTCCAGAAAGCGCCTTTTGTTCGGAAATGTGCTAGTATTAAATGGTATTGGACTTACTCCCAGAGGTGTAAAGAGTACTGGAAAACCATACTTAAGTAAAAGTACAGATACCTCACAGTGAAAATTACTCCACTACAAGTTACAAGTCACCAATTCCAAAACAACTTGAGTAAAAGTCTTAGAGTATCTGATTTTAACAGTACTTAAGTATTTTACTTATGCTAAATATAGGCTCAAAGATGCCCTAGTCAAAGAGACATGCCAGTCAAAAACTGTAATGTTGTGGAAAAGTTGGGGAAAAAAAGGCAGAGGCAAGATCTATGTGGAGGCATTTCATGGAAAAACTAGAACAAACAATAAGTCAAAAACCAAAGGGAACAAAGAACAGAATGGCAGACAAACAGACAACCATTACATTCAACAACTCACAAAGAACTAAAGAAACACTAGGGCTATATATGTGTATATATACAGGAGGCTAACAAGCTGAACAAGATAAGATACAAACTGACTACAAACTGAGGAGAGCAATCACGTTTATTTTCCAAAATCAAGATAAAACTGAACACCTCAAAAATGCAATAAATAAATAAATAAAAATTAAAAAAATTAAATTAAAAAGTCAGTCTTGCACTGGATGTGCTGGTTTCGGCCTCATTGCCAGCTGCATTCATGTAAAACACCTGTGATTCACAACTACTTGCTAAGGAGCTCACATTCACGTAAAGTAGCCTTGTTGACCAGTTTGGGTGAGTAAGGGCAAAACGCACAAGATATAGTACTTTCAGTGCCCTGTAGTTGGCGATATCACATCTTTTGTAGCAGAAATAAATTGCTGCAGAAAAGCTAGGTGCCATGCAAAATGTAATGTGTAACTGGAACACTTATTTCAAATGTAGTTGAGTAAAGAGTACAGATACTCCTTCAAAAATGTAGTGAAGTAGAGAGTAAAAGTTGCTAATATCTTTGATACTCATTAAAACTACAAAGTATCCGAAAAGATGACAGTAATTAGTTACATTTACTCCAGTACTTTACACCTCTGGTTTCTCCACTGAAGCAGGAACGGAGTCCATGTGAAGGTCCAAATGAGGATTCCAAGTTTAGGATCCAACATTCCAACGTCATGCGCAACAAGCTAAATTTGAACTCAGGTACCCAGGGTTTTAGTACGTTAAAGGTAATTAAGCAATTTCAAAATATTAAAATGTTTTATTTAATGCTTTATTAGAAATGAAACACATATTTACAACAGTGTCTTTGAATACATAAATAACTGAAATAAAACAGGTTTTGAGTCACACAATTTAGCTTTTTCCCCAAGGGTTCCAAAAATACAATATCATCTGAAATTGTTTCCGGAATAAAGTTGGAATAATATAATGGGCTGCGCAATATAGACTTTTTTATACTTATATTCCATACATAGTGGGTGTTTTTGTATTAACATTGGACAATAGTAGTTGGCTCTGGATGGTGTTAACTCTGGCAGCATGGCGAATCATGGTGGGTTTCTGTTTGTTTAATCTCGAAGATAGAGAAGAAATGCGACTCTCAAGCTGCAAAGAAACATCATATGAAAACATTACTAAAATTATTCTGAAAATTAAATAAGTGAAATCAGAGATGAACAAATAGCTACTGTCTCACATGCGTAAAGTACAATATTTTTCTACAAACAATGGTCTTACATACATAAACCACAAAAAATCCATTAGACCTCTAGAGGTGTGTAATGATAAGTACAAGCATATAAATTAAATTCTAAATTTAAGCTACTCAAATCACTAATAATAATAACAACATATTAGATCTTAAGTATGCCTATCATAATTCATATTATAATATTTCCAATATAGCATATCATAAGCAAAAGCAAGGGTTTATGCAATCCCTAACCTTTATCTAGTGATGCACACAGCTGGTTTTGAGCATCTTAAATTTATATTTACGTAAATTCTCTAAAAATATGCGCGTTAAATGCAAACCACCAGTGCCCTCTGTGTGATAGTGCAGCTTGAGGAACCAAGACCTTGTACTGTTATTTGTTCCATTTTTACTGTACATATTTAAAGACATGAATGCATGTACAAATGTGTGCAGGTGAAAAAGAGTTTCTCTATCATTGCCTGTTGTTTCGAGCCAGTTACTCAAGACTTTTTGGAGCTTATGCCATGTCCTAAACACACACATACAAACACACAAACGCAGACTGGTTTCACTATATTAGTGAAAACATCTCATTAGGTGGGGTTTTTTTTTTTATATGAAGCTGAAGATATTTGTTAAACCCCTTTTACTAGATCACAAAATGGAATAGCAAAACATTCATTCTCTGTGCAGAATTCAAATATTTTCCCTTCATTAGTCTCTCAAACGCAGCAGAAACAATTACTCACACCAAAAGCCAAGTTTCCTTTGTGTTTTTTAGAATAAAAAAACAAATTTAATTTGTTGATTCAGTCAAACTACAGCTGGTTTGTCAATTCACATTTCTTCAAAACAGCTTCAGTCTGAATATGTATTTGTAATGTATATTTGGGACTTTTACTGCAGGATCACTTTAGCTGAAAAAAAAAAAAATTATATATATATATATATATATATATATATATATATATATATATATATATGGATGAAATTTAAAAATGTAAAAATAATTAATAGTTAGAGTACTCTTTTTAAATAAGAAATAATTCTAAATTCTGCACATTCATCCTATTCAAAGCCAAATTTACTTACTGTAGCTGTTTTCTGTCTTGCTGGTATTGTTGCATTTCCAGTCTAATGTCTAGTAGTTCTTTTGTGACATTTTGTGTTTGCTCCAGATCTACAGTCTCGTCTTCTTCATTCTCCTCATCCTGCTCAGGTAATCTCTCATGTACACCTACAGCCCAGACGTGATTAGCGTAAATGGTCTTTCAAAATGTTACTGAACCTCAGACTAATAAAAATGAACCTTTCTTCATATTGTTATGTTTTTACCTTGTGTTTGGAGAGAGTGGGAAGTAAAATGCAAAGAATGCAGTGGGAGCTCCTGATTGTGTAAGCTTTTTTGCTGTTTAAAAAAAAAAAAGTGCATAATTCATTCAATGTAAAAGTCTTTACAGAATGATTAGCATATTCAAATAAAGAAGAATTGGGAATACACATTTAAGCCAAAAATACAAAGCTTCAAAACAAAAACACCAGTAGTAAGTAACCAAATAAATAGAAACTGCCAGGGGAAAAAAACTAATAAAAGATAAAAAGTGTCTGCTAAATGACTAAATGTAAATGTAAAAGTAACACACAAAAGCATTCAAATAAGTATTCTTACAGCATCATTGCTCACCTTGTCATGTGCTAAAGAGACAGTAAATGAAGATGGAGGAAGCAGTATGTCCTGGTCAGTAGTGGCGATATATCCAGTAGGGCCAGGTTTGAAGGGGAGGACCTTTGGTTGTATAGAACTGTTGCAGGTGACTCTAGTGGGTTGTGGGTCAAATGGACTGAGGGTAATGGAGAAGTCTCTCTTACAAACACCCTCTGACTACTGGAACACCACAGAGAAAGGTAGATGATCATAAGTATGTGAACATAGTTATTAATAAAAATGATTGCGACTCTAGGTTTGATGCATACTACACCTGCTGATCTTGAAGTCACGTGGCAGAGGTTTGAGTGGGGACTGCAGAAGGTCATCTGGTCTTCTCGGTTGCAATCTAGATGCTCGAACTGACCACCTGTTACCAGAACAGGACATTTCCATTAACTCAAGAATGGTCAATCAGATTAACTACCCTCATTTTCAAAATCTGAATCAAATTTGTAGAAATTAAAAGAGGATTAAGATGTTGTATCAAACACTACTTACTCTTTCCTTATCATATGTGCTATACAATTAATTATGAAATAAATTACAGAAGCTTGTAGTAGATTTAAACACAACAAAGCCTAATCCGACTAACAACTTAAACATAAATAAAATCAGAATTAACATTTGCACTAAAAGTGACTTACAGCTGACTGATGATGGACTCTTTCTGCCTCTGCTCTGCTGCTTGGCTCCTGATTGGACAAGGGGTGGGGATGGGGGTGTGGTCTTCTGGCAGAAAAAACGACACACTCTTCTTGGGGTGGCCATCTGTTTTACCCTTGACGGGCTTGCACAGTGCCCGCTGCTTCCATCGTATAGCACACCGCCTTACCACTTCCTGCAGCTGTCGACAGCTCTGTATGTGATGCAGATTACTTAATATTTATGTAAACACATAAACAAATATGTACTCTTATAGACTAGACTGAAATGCACCTGTTCATAGCTGTGCTGGGCAATGTTAGTTGAGAAAGCACTCATGTGTGCTGTGTGCGTGAGCATGTGTGTGACACCCTCTCTCAACAGTTCATCTCTGTAAAACTGAGCTGCCTTAGTCAAACGCTTCTGTTTTCTCTGATGCTCTGCAATCCAGAGCTGCCACACGCAAAACACCTGAAAACATACAGAACAAACAGTATGAAATTATGCAGTTGCAGGAAGCCTGCATTATTAATAAGCAGCGCATGATCTGGCATTACCTTGGCCTGTAGTTTGAGGGACCAATGCCAAAGGGCAGTCTCAGTTTTCTCCGCTTCTGTTCTTCTGTTCTCCAGCTGTATGTCATAAACATTCAAACTCAGACAGAAAATGCAATATAAAAACTTAAAAGAGACCGTAACAATCAATCATAAGTAGCTGCAGCTCAAAAAAAAGGAAATGAGGCAATATCGGCAGCTTCACCTACTGCACAGTAAGTGAGGCTATAATAAAGCTTTAATATCACAAGTACAGCTATATTTAAACAACAGGCTGTGCTATATTAATAAGTTTAATGAAAAAATGTGCTATTTTTTAACAAGGAGATAAAAAAGCATTTTGTGTCATAGCAGTTAATATAATACAGATTTGAGAGAAGTTTTTTTTTTTTTTTATAAAATCCATCAAATATGATTGAACACTTTGTTAAATCAAAACTCACCTGTGTTTTCCAGCAGATCAAAAAAGCGCTGACAAATCCTCAACTTGTGACGCTCAAGACTTCTTTTCTTCATTACCTAAAAACACAAACATATATACACATGATACAAAATATCAAATAAATAAGATTGGATTTGATGAAACATATACAGATATGGAGACTTTGACAGTCACCTGATAAGTTTTGTGATGCTGAATATTAGTGGTCCATGTGTTGAGGGTTCTTCTTCCCAGGGTTCTGTTGTAGTATCTGCTGGCCCTCTCATTCTCCAGCTTCTTGTCTTTTACTTCTGTGCTTCGCACTCTCCATCTTCTCAAAGCCACCTGCATGTGAACTAGCAGTACAAAAACAACACTGAATAATTTCATCATTACACAGACTAATAACAGTGGCATTCATATAACCAAGGTACATTTATCCAGGTGTGTTTGAGCTTGTTTCAGAGCTTCCTTCTGCTGGTGACGGTGAAGATAAGCAGATACTGTTCTCTATTGCCATGCCAAAAACACCTATCCAACAATTTAAATATATATTATTTAGTTTATAAAGTTGTACTTATAAATAATAGGTGTTACTTTTTACTTGTTATATATAATATAATAAATAACATATATGAAACACAATTTTGTTATATAAGCACCTCAGATACAAGGTGCTTTTGAGAAAAACGTTTTCCTTCTCTCTCTCTTCCATCAACTGTCATAACATTCATAATCATTACTGATAGACTACTTCAATGAAATTTAGTTTTTTTTTTTAATAGTACAATGAACTCTTATTTAAAAAAAATAAATAAGAAAAATGTAATTTCCACTAATATGTTAAAGAGACAGTTTACCCAAAAATAAAAATTCTGTTATCATTTATGGCGTTATTTTACTGCTAAATGTCTAGAGCGCATTTTTGTAGCGCGAAAGTAGATTAATATAATGCGCGAGCGCGAATCTCCCCGCTCGCGCGCGGATTTCCTCTGCTCTCGCACAAAACCGGACACGCGCTCTCGGATATACGCTGCTCTCGCGCAGAGAGAGTGCGCGCACTTAAAACGTGTCTCTCCTCTCGCTCAAAATGTGCGTGCTCAAACTTTGTCCTGTGCACTCGCAAATCTCTCCGTGCTCTTGCGCTAGATATTAATTCTTTTCACACCTGGATTAAACGTCAAAAGTTATCAACCAATCAGATTTTTCTACGAATGACCCGATGAAAATACTAGGCCAGTACCGTTTCTAGGCATAGGCATGCTAGGCGGTCGCCTAGAGCGCCTCCAGATGAAGGGGCGCCAATGAATGCACGTACTGCCACTACATTTTAGCAGGGTTGTGATAAAGAGTGGCACGATCACCCTGAAATATGACTGCCGCCCCCACTGGATCCCCAACATCATTGGGCTAGAGTACTGTCAATCTGACGATGCCTGTATGCCATTAGATCAGAGCGCTGTCAGTTGCTGCCTGACTGTTGCATGCTTGCATTTGGAGCGCTCAACAACACCATTAGATCAATGGGTTCTGACAGTGAAGGTAACGGTTTTGTTTGTTTGTTTTTTTCCATGCAATAAAGTTCAAAGTCCAATTTAAAATATTGGTACAGTAAATAAAGTGCACAAAATCAGTATTTTGTTTAGGCAGTATTTGTGGCAGTTGATAAATCATGTTGCGAGATTTGTCCAAAAGGTGTGCATTTTTGCGCCAATGCATTGTTAAAGGGTCAGCGTGTCGTAATATTCCCACATAAACTTTAACAGCCAATTAAAAAATATTGGTATAGTAAAATTCACTAATTCACGAGATCAATACATCCTTTATTAAATCGCTTTGTTCAGTTTAATGCATCTTTACGGAGGAGTCGAAATACTGAATCAATTCATTCCCTTCTAACACAGCAGTTAATGGGAGCAGCGTCATACACAGAGGGCAGAGCGTCACGTTATTTAAAGGGGAAATTCAGGCGTTAATGAGTAGCAAATAATTAAGTAGCTGCATTGATTACTTTTATGCCACTGATCAGGCTTTTACATGTAGTTTGGAGTAACAAAGGGTTTTATAGGTTTGACTGAAATAATAATGCAATAACTGACACTTTAAATCAATGTTTCAAGCAACAACGACAAAACAATTGAACAAAAAACAGATAAAGACAAAAAGTAGCCATTGATAGTATCTAAACCTGTATCCAAATCCAAATGTAATAAAATTAATTTATGTGTGATTTATGTGTAAATTATGTGCAGTGTCTTAGCTACTAGGGATTGTTACATAGGGCTATACAGGCACCTAGTGGCAACACAATGATATTACAGATAATAAATTGTGCAAAATGTTTATCTTAAGTCAATTTACAAATAATGCATTCAGATTTGTGGAACTCACAATGCGCTGAATCTCCACAAATTAGTGTCGTTACTATGACAACCAATTTGAATGTGACAAGAAACTGGTGTCTGAAAAGAATGTAAATATGTGTGTGTATATATATATATATATATATATATTTCGCCTAGGGTGTCAAATTGGCTAGAAACGGCCTACGTGAAGAGGGAACTGATCTTGGAATTTCTTTACAATTTAGTAATATTTAATCATATCAAATGTATATTAGAAATGGCTAGGAATCGGGTGTTTGGATGATTTATTAAAAAAAAAAAACAACTGTTTCCCAGCTTTTGGTCTTGTCGTTTGCATCTTTAATAGATCATTCAAGCATACATAACTTTCAGCAAATCAGCGCATTGTCTAGCACCTGGTGCTTGAACTATACTTAGTCGAAATAAAGTAGCTTTTAGAGTTTTATAGATTCAGCTTAAGGCTTTAACGCTACTGCAGCTCATTAAAAAGTTGACAACAACTAACAACAAACCATAACTGCCGCTCTTCTGTGTTGAATACATTTTCTTCCGGTAAAATTGCATAATAAAAGACCTGCCTAAAATGGCAACTTGAACATTTTAATAATGCATTTATATTATAATTAATAATAGTAATGCAATTGTGTTACAGTAATATTAATACAGATATTTTAAAATAATGGAGTTATATTAAATTGATTTAATTTATTAAATACATTACTGACGCATCCTGTAGGACTTTTATGCCTTTACTGTACACAGGATTTTGTGAATTTAATATTGAGGCGCTTTTCTTTTTAAGTTGTGTTCTACATTCATTTAAAAATGTCACGCAGAAGTGCTGACAAGGTCAAGGTCAACATATCAGTTTGTAGATTTCTTAGGAGAGTTAAGCAGGAACTGCGTGTTTGGGCTATATTAATCTCTTTATGTCATTACAGAACAGAAAAATCTTTAGACTCACATAATGACTCAATAATGTCAATATGGCCTACAAATAGATAAGGTGTGTCGACTCCACGGTTTTACTCATGTGGAAGTTTCCAAGCTTGGAAATTAATTCAGTGAAAGTCACATTTACTTTGAGAGTCTGAATGATCATTTGGTTATGCTGGTAATTAATTATTTAGTTTAAAAAAAAAATCAATTACTTTATATGTGTGCATACATTAATCAATTCTGTTTTCTGTTTTATTCTATTGCATTTTAATCTCATTATACTTATTGTTTTTATTAACAATATTTAAATATTTCCTATAGTTTTATTACATTTTCTTACATAATTATTTTATTTTTCTACAAATACTGTTTGATTAAATACTACGTGGTTGGCAAATAAAACAGATTCAGAATTAGAATTAGCTTTATTTAGCAAGCACACAAGGAACTGTCCATCTTATTCATACTTGTTTAATGGAATGAATAGCAGGTAAATACTTTTAACTTTAGTTAGAATCATGTAAATAAAAAATCAAGCAACTCTAAACGTTTTAAATCCTGTCACGTGACTGCAATTTACAATGGGTGGCCACGTTGATTGCCTGAAATATATTCTTGCTCTAAAATTCCGTAACGACTCTTGTCAACCCCCTTGAATAAAATACACACTTGTAACCACGTTATCTGGTGTTCAGTGTTTTTAGATTTGAAATTACAATCAAATATGAGTGTTTGTTTGTTAAAACTTTAAAGAAGGCGTGATTAGACACTATATAATCCTTGATTGGGGCCTTTCTCAGAACCAGTCAGAGATCTGAAGAAATTCGCCGCTCTGCGACTGAACAGAGACGAAAGAGAGAGCTCAGAGAAAGTACCCAGAGGTACATTGATTGTTGCAGTCTCACTACAAGCTTTAATTAAGTGATAGAACCCAGTTATCTGCTGGATTTGGTCCTAATATATGTGAGCTTTAGTGTATTGACGCGCTTTTTATGTACGTTGTGCAGCTTTATGAGTGGGGATAAGTTTCCTAGCCTGCTAACCCGACTCACTAGCCTATAAATAAACAAACAAACACGGAATTTTTAGAAGTTTTTCGCTCTCACAAAAAACCCCAAAGAAGAAATCAGCCAAAAATGTAATTAAAAAGCAGAAACGGTGCAAATAGAGCCGTTTGTCCATAAGAACCGAAGTAAATCCTCGGCGTCGGCTTGTTGAGTTTAGCCAGTTTGCTAATGAAATGCTCCTCTCTGCCAGTTAGCGATTAAATCTGGAGTGACAAGGGATAACCGAACCTTCTGTCAAGATTGTCGACAGAGAAACTTTATTTTTAGGCAGAAAGCTTCACCTGCGTCCTGTCTGAAATCTGGACTGACTGCAGCATCTCTTGTAGTTTGGTATAGGACAGGTAGCCAGAAGCTAACTGAGGTATCCAGGCGAGGAGAGAGAGGGTGCCGTGACACCGTTTCAAATATCAGGTGGGTTCATCAATGTGTTGAGAAAGGTGCTTGGTTTTTCAAAACAGACGCGTTCTTCATGCGGGAGATTGTAGCATACTGCTCCTGCATCAGACTGAGTAGTATTCTGTAGTTTGCTTGCTGTCTGCCTCGTCATTTGCTAATACAACAGCTACTCAGGAGCCAGACATTTACCTGATGATGTTAAATCCCTACATCTTTTAATCCTGTTTAAAATATATTTAAGTTACATTTAATTTTTAAGTTCTTATAGACTTTACGGGATTTATATACTCCTCATTAACCTGCTTGGAGCCTTTTTATACAATCACACTTAATAGCACAGTGATTTTGGATTGAATAGCTAGGTTTATTTATTTATTTTAAGACTAATAAACCAAATAAATGTGAATTACATTGACATGGCAGTTAAACTAATGCTATAGAATTCATTCACAGGTGCCTAGAGTGTCTGATATTGAGGCTTCACTTCAGTTTGACCACCCACCTAAGTCATGGAGAAGGATGAAAATGGTGAAAACATGGTGGAAACGGTGAAGGACTCAGTAGTGACCTCCGCCTATAGATATACCAAGGTGAGAACAATCACAATCCTTTAAAGGAAACATTTTTTGAGGAGCAAAATTTTTGATCTTTGGATATTATAGTGTGATGTACTTTGAACACATGCTGTAACCTTTAGAGCTCTAAATGACTTGCCAGATAAAAGACCATGTTTGAAGCCTATTGAACTAGGCTTTAAAGTCATGATTAAGTGGAAGCACCAGCAGATCTTTTCTTCCGAAAACAAAAGAAAAATGCATACACCAATGAATTGTTCACAATAAGATCTATAACATTCATTTCAAAAATAGATGGTGAATTTTCATTTCAATTTCAAGGGTGCATTCAGACTTGGTTTGAATGGAATGCTTAGAATCTGAGCAGCAGCTGCTTACTCTTGTTGCTACGTAACAATGACCCTGAAGGTGACAATGTTTGTTTGTTTTTTTATATATCGGTTTTATTATATTTTAATCTTATTAATTATTAATCACCAATACTAAAATCCTATTTTTTTAACCTCTCTATTTTTTCATTTTATTGAAATACTGTTTTATTAAGCTTTGTTTTTACATTAAGTTTTAAGTTAAGTTTTTAGTAGAATTGCTGTGAATTGAAAAACTTCACACTGAATTAATCTTGACGTGCATGTTTAATTAGATAAATAGCAGGAAAACCCTTAACTTTAGTCAATACCTATAAGTAAAAATATCAAGCAACACAGATTGTAAATTGTAGTCATGTGACAGGATTTAAAACAATGTGTGATTGGCGTTACACATTTATTGCCTGAAACAATGAACAGTAGAAGATGGCAAAATGTATAGTGTTGCTCGCCTCACTTTTATACTTTGATTTTGAACATTTGGTTTCGTTACCAAGGCATCAACTCTCAGTGGCACTTGTTTTTTCTGCTCTGATTGTACTGCAGATTTTCTAGAAAACCGGGAGTTGAGTTGAAGGTGAACAGAAATGAGATATACGTTCTCTCTGCTTGCAGTGCATCAATCCTGCTTGTCAGGAAAGAATTTAAAGAATCATACGTCATCAATCGCGGATCACTTCTGCAAATCTAGTACCAGTAGATTTGTACCAGCAGCGAACTGTATTTGAGTTCATGTGACGCGTACTTGAGTTTGGAAAACTGCGTTCACATCATCCAGTTAAAACAAATTCTGAAAGCATCCCTAAATGTTTCAGTTGTGAAGTGTTCTTCTGTTGTTGCATGATTTATTAAATTTTCACACCAGCAAAATCAAACTAAAGGAAAAATTATAAAGGAATAATTATACAAAAAAAAAAAAAAAAAATTCCCTCACCCAACCCACAGGTTGAGACAGTGTCCAATATTATACAGAAAAACTGTATATAACAATACAAACATAAGTTGAAACAAAGTAGACATTAATTAGTTCAGGAAGTTGAGGGAGGTAACCTAAATAAAAGGAGGGAGAAAAAGGTTTAAAAAAAAAAAATTTGCTTGCAGGAAATATTGTGCCTATATAGTGCTTACCAGGGGTCCGTTCTTCGTATGTCGCTAACTCGGTTAGCGGGATTTGATTGTTGACTCTTTCGCTTGATCTTGGATTGTTTGGTTCTTCAAAGCTCATCCTGGAGATGCTGTCATAGCAACAGGTCCGTAAGCTTAAACCTGCTCAGGAGCGGGCTTATTTCATGTAAACAGGATTAGATTGCATATTTTTAAGCAGAACTGATACTTAAAATCTGTCCCAGCCACTGCTACTTTATTAGAAGAGTACCCTACTGATCCAGGGACAGTAATTTAAAATAATAATTTAAAAATGATTTGAGAATAATTTGAGGGTGAGGACTTTTCCAATGCTTGCTAGTAGTGAAAGAAAAGCTACTAACTCAGCAAAATAAAATAGCAATTCACAATCAGGAGGAAAAACTTCAAACAGGCCAATTAATGGAGAAGAATGAATGTTAATAGATGTGATAGCTGAGAGTGAATCAAAAGCCCTATTTGGACTGTAATTGTTTCTCAGGGGGATGTAAGTGATTTTCACCATTTACAGGGGGTAGTTGATGATTTTAATGCCGTCCGAATCCAGGATGTCGGGGTTTTTTCTCTCACCACCCCCATAAAAATCCCTGACTGAATTACCTACTGTTTTTTTGACAAACACCAAGGTCGTGTGGGAATTTAATTGCCGTCCTAATCGACATCTCTGAGTTTACGAGAAAAAATCAATTCAAAATTCAGTGTTTAAACCCTTTTTAAGCACTCCCGAACACTGTAAGGTAACGTTGTACTTCGGTGTAATTTGCATACATATTTATTTCTGAAATGCTGGAAAGTATTTAAAAGAACAATACATCATTACTGCTCCACCGCAGAGACTGGGAGCAGAAAGAGAAGAAAAGCATGTAAACATTCTAAAGGGTCTTTATTATGGCAGCAGCAGGTATGCAATACAATTTTAAAATGTGTATTATAAACAGATATATATCGCGTATAATTATATAAAACTACAGGAAAAAGACATGCTATTTTTAAACAGGAGCTTTAAATAATCAAATAATAAATAGGATTATATATTATAAAATATGCTTGGAATAATAATACATTTTACATAAGTATTTTTAAGTACATTTTACGCAATAAGAATAAATTTGTAAATTTCATTTTATTTTATTTTTTTTATTTCTTTATTTATCTATAGACAGACTTCCAGAAAAAAGACGGCGCAAGACAGGCCCAGAACATGGGAGTTAAATTAGCTGGTTCTACATGACATTTCTCACAACTTGGATCAATGGCTGGGAACATGCATGCTAGTTTACATTTAGTTGTGAAGTGTTCTGTACAGTTTTATAATGCTGATAATTGTTTGTTTTTGCAGGAAGAGCTTATGGAAATCAAAGAATTGCCAATTTCCAATGAGAGGCCAGAGTGTCTATCAGAGAAATATGACAGGTGAACTTTTTAGTGTTTGTTTACCAGTTCAGTTTGAATATTTCTGAATGTGGCACCATATTACTGTATCTTGCATGAAGATCATAAGAAAAGGACATCAGTGGGATTATTGACTCCTGTTGCATATCCTTTTGTATACATAAACATTATGATTTTAATTGTCTTATTTTAAGACCTAGTGTTGGCTCCTTAGCACTTAACACACTGCTGCTTTCAAGTATTAGCCAATCAAAGAATTAATTTACAGGAGTCATTTGTTTGAATATGCTTTGTTTGACATTACTGACTGATGTTGTATTAAATTGACTTATATGGAGAACCTAAGCCTTGAGTGTGTTAACAGTACCGTTTCCTTTTATAGTGATGGGGTCTGGGACCCTGAAAAATGGCATGCCTCACTATATCCCACTTCAGAAAACAGCGGTCCAGCAGAAGGATACAAGAAAGATTTTGCAGAGGATAGAGTTCCGCTAAAACGCAGAATTGCAGGTAATTGGCCAAGAAGTTTCTGATGTTATTTGTCTATCAAAACCTTGTTGCTAAAATAAAACCAGAATTAACTTTGTCTTCCCTAGATCCTCGGGAACGTGTAAAAGATGATGATCTTGAGGTGGTTCTTAGTCCACAGCGACGTAGTTTTGGTGGAGGTTGTCAAGTGGCACCCACTGCCCTCCCTCGCCGCCCCATCAGCCCTCTGGAGAACAAAGAGAACGAGTCACTCCGTTTGGGTGGAGCACGTCGCATAGGGAGTGGCCGTATCATTGCATCACGTGTGTTTGAGAGGGAGGCACGAGTTGACAAGGAGAGGGAGCGAGACCGAGAACGTGAATTTAAGGACAAGAGATTTAGGGTATTGTGAAATAGGGTTTGATACAAAGGAACGTTTTGCTGCTATTGTTCAAATAATAAAACGTTATTGTTTTCTGTGTTCTACTGTAGAGAGACTTTGGAGACAAAAGAGTGTTCAGTGAGAGAAGAAGAAATGACTCCTATGCTGAAGAGGAGCCAGAGTGGTTCTCTGGTGGGCCCACTAGTCAGTCAGAGACCATTGAGCTCATTGGCTTTGATGACAAGATCTTGGAGGATGACAAGCGGAGGACCAAGCGTTCCAGGAAGAAGCCGGAGTCTGTTAAAGAAGGCATGTATTATACAAATGCAAACACCTAAGAAATGCTTCTGTTGTTGGATCAGTGCATTTATCAGCATACTTTTTCAATCTTCCACACCTACAGTTGAATGTAATGGTGGGCTCTCTGAGGACCCTGAAGTAGTTCAAGAGTCAGGAGCTGACCAAGAGGTTCCACATGCCGAGGTTCTTTCTGAACAAACCCCTGGAGAATTTGACTTCAATGAGTTCTTCAATCTTGAAAAGACCATGCCTGGCCTAGCTTCGGTAAGATATGGGGAGCACTGCATGCTTGTAAGGGTGATGGTCACAAAATATCTGGCTTGTCTTAAAGGGAGAAGGAATAGTCAAATCACACCTAATGTTTTTTTTGGGGTTTTTAGAAAATATGTGGTTCATGTGGTTATTAGGTACTTTTTGGGCAGTTTATTAATCTATACTGACTTTTTATTTATTTATTTATTTTTTTGTACCTTTTTTCTTGTAGCTCTGTACCATTTACTGTGCTCTTACTTTTGCACCTCTTTAGTAGTTGTCATTTACTGGACTGATTTGTATTGCAGCACTACTTATCTCCTAATGTTTCTCTAATGAATCGATTGTCTCTGGATACATGTGCCTACTAAATGAATGTAACACTAGAGGTAGTTGTGTTGGTTATTGCAGAATAGTTCAGCAAGCCTGTTTGAGGTTCATATGTTGCTGCTCATGTCTGGTGTTCTAAATATGACATTGCTGGTGTTGCTGTTGTGTTGCGTCAAGCTATTTGTTGGTTTTGAATTGTTATACAGAAAGCTCAATGAAATGCAAATTTATGCCCATCTGACTTGTAAATATTTTATTTATACTGTTGAAACTGGGGATGAGGATTGATGGGGGTTATGCACATCTACGTTGTGCCAGATTTTAATGTAGTTAAGAAATACGTGGGGATCTTGTAAATGAAACTATTCTCCAAAATGCCCACTTTTCACCCCATTGTGCTAAGCAGTCTGCAGACACTCTTCACGTAAGTGTCATCCACTCCCCATGGCTGTTTCCTGCTTCTATGTTATAACAGTTTAAATCAGGGTCCCTCTCTCTTTCCTTCCAGATGATTGAAGATGTTCTTGCTGAGGGTCCGGTCATGGCCAGTCGTTTCAGCCGCTGGTTCTCCAGTAACCGAAGTCCCTCTGGCAGCCGCTCCAGCAGTCTACGTTCCACACCGCATGAAGAGTTGGAGAGACTAGCAGGTAACCCTTTCCTATTCCAGTCTATTCTCCTGGTTTGGTGTTTGGTTTCAAGGTTGCCCACCTAGCTTAGAAATAGGCATGTACAAACTTACAAATGTAAATTTAAAAACTAGAGTTGCTATTCTTGTTTTTCATATTTGAACTCCTTATCAGCTTAGCTTTTTAATTTTATTGTTAAAGGGTCATAAAACCCCATTTCAGCACTGGTTAGTTCTCACCACAGTTAAAAAAAAAAAATAAAAAAACAAAAAAAAAATACCTCAAAGTGGGCATGGTGCGCTGCACAGTGGAGGGGGAGGAGGGGAGACAGACAACACAGACAACTTTGGTTTCAGACAGTTTCATTTCGCTCCCATCAAGTTAACACAAATAAATGCACAGCCATTTGCGCTCTGCATCGAAAACCTATAGGGGTAAACGTACCTATTAAGGTCACCAAAATCTACATTGAGACATTTTTAGTGCACAAGATATTGGTTTCAGTACAAAAAATTTTTTTAAATAAAATAGTGATCTCTCACACAAAAATACTTAATTTTATTTTAAATGACAAAAGCATTTCAATTAAGATATACATAATTTTTGTATCCTTTAAGCACACCCCTGTTCTCATTAAGCTCACATCATGTTTTATTAAAAATTCTTGTTTATTTTAAACAACCTTTTTAAAGAATAATTGAAAATAATTTTTTTTGAAGGTACAAAGTCAATCACGTAAAACAGAACACTAAAATCAAGCAACAAGGCATTCAAGTTGATCAGTTATATATTCATAATGAAGTCTCATTTAAGCACGTTGTAACATCTAGACTAGTCCACATTCAGCTAAGTAATGGATTCAAAAAATCAAATAAAACAAACCAATAAAACATTTAATTCATGGGGATGAATACAGAAACTAGCCTCATTATGAAGCCTCTTTTTAAATGGATGTCAACTTATCTATAGTCTCCTAAGGCTGGAATACACTACACGATTTTTGCCCCAATTTTCCACCGATTTATAGTCTGAAGAAGTTGATGCTAGATGCCAAAGGTCAGAGCCAGTCTGCAGATTTGAGTTGAAAGAATCCATAGAAAATCGATTTAACTTAAAGTGACAACCATCAGTTTATATTTAAAGTCTGTTTATGAAGTATTTACATAGATGTTCAATGTGGATGAGCTTAAAGGGAGCACACTGAACTTAATTGGAGCAGCAACAATTTTTAATAAATTTCATGTAATATTTATTAAAGTTTAGGTCATGTATTAAGTTCATACATATTTTAATATAAACAACTATTATTAACGATATCTATGAAATTATTGATGTCACACTGAAGCTGTGTGATTTTCATAGTAGTGCACCCTTTAAGCTCACTTTACAATAGTATGAAATCTTTAAAAATTACAGCACTATAAAACCACAGACCAGCAATAAACTGTCAATTTATAATATTGTGGATTTAAAAGTACAAGCCGGTAATGCCCGTGAGGTAATATATTAGCGTAGCACACAATCTTATACAGCTAGTCAGCTAACTGCTCTGTAGCATCTGTGCTGTGTTGCTAAAACTGTCTTTTGGATCTAACTCGAATTATTTCCCACATCCAAGTTCCAGGTTATAATATGCAAAAGTCTGAACATTGATCTCTTAATTTTACAGTAAGTAGTGAAACTTGCCCAAAACAAAGGCTTAAACATCTAAAAAATGCACATTTAAGAGGCTCCTCTTTTGGTGAAAGTTTTTAGACAGCTTTCAAAATGGCCACCAGACAGTGTGAACACATGGAAACCCATATCTCAGTGTGCAATTTTCTGATTAATTTGAAATTATAGGAGGTATATAGTACCAAACATCAATTGGTTAAGACATCAAGTAGGATAATAATTTTTTCTTTTTATAATCTGAGCTCAAATATGGAAGTGAGCTTAATAGGTACGTTTACCCTATATGGACGTGCTGTTGCACCTCTGATAACTTTTAAGGTTTGTTCTGTGGTGTTTATGTAAGCCTTTTGACGAGTTGTCAAGGAGCTGTAAAAACGGTTACACTCACTAAGTGAATGAATTGCGTTTGTGCCTAATTCTTATTACAAAGCAAAAACGAACACTCTCCTTCGATCCATGAATGTTTCTGTTAATGTACACGATCTCACAATCTGAAGCATCTGTCATAGCAAATCAACATGCTGTTGTGAATAAGCGAAGCATCTTCTCATAGTATAAGAACACTCAGTCTCATGGATAATGTAATAGACACCTACACGACATTGATGTATTATGGTCCTTTGCCACGTCACAAATTGTGACAAATTGCATTTGTTGCACAAATTGCAACACGATGTAGATTTTAAACCCAGAAGATGAAAATAGCGCAAAAAAAGCTTAAAATTAACCAGTTTTCTCCAACAATTCAAATTAACGGATGCCAACATTGTCTTCTATGATGTGCAACACAAACATCTCTGCTAAAATCTCAGAAATAGTAGTCTGGGGTTTCGTGACCCTTTAAATCGATTAATTTACACCCCAACGAAGAGCTATAAAAGCTATTTAATATTAAATGTGAACTATTTAGTTCAATTGCCTTTTTAAAACAGTTTTACCTAGTCAGAAAAAGTTGCATGTTTTAGATGTACTGACAATTTACCATAAATATTTCTTCCCAACCAAGAAACTGCATTTTGCATAGATATTAAGAAAGGTTCCCATCCCTGTGGCTGAAAGCAATTATTAGGGCAAGAGCACAGATGGTGCAGGGATGGAATTGCTCCATTTATTTAACTGTTTATTCTTGTCTGTTTCCTATATATGCGTTATTTCCTATATACGTTTCCTATATGTATACGGTACCGTTCTAAAGTCTACTATGCTCAAAGTTTAAAAAACAAAAGCAATATTCTGAAATTATAAAATAAAACTTACTGACCCTTTTCAATGGTAATGTAAATGCTACCTACCTCTAATGGAAAAGTGAATGTAAATGTGTAATATGTAAAGTAAAATAAAAAAAAAAAAAATAAATATATAGTGGCTGATGCATCAGTGCATACTCTATACTGTACTATTTTGGTATATATAATTTTGTGTTGTATGTCAGGTCTGGAACCTCATACTGGATCTCTGAATCAGGGTACGTCTTTGTACTTCACCCCCATCTCTTCAGTGGAACGCAAAGAGAAGGTGGACATTCTGGAGCTGCTGCATAAAGCCAAGATTGACTTGAAACCGCTATTGTCCAGCTTGAATGTCAACAAGGCTCACCTAAAGGAGAGCAGTGAGTGACATCCTGTATATTTAGAATTTTTATAGGAATACTGCCTAATGAGGGGTGTGTTGCATGGTTTTTTTATTATTTTTTTTTATTTATTTATTTATTTTTTTAAATTGTATACAACTTAATCTATAGACAGAAGGCCACAGATGATGTCAAATTGCCCATTATTTAAAAAAAAAAAAAATAAAAAAAAAGGATTTGTCTGTCTGCCTTCTTATAGCAAACTCGGGGGTGGTGCTGTCTTTGGAGGAAGTGGAGGTGGGTCTGAAGGGACTGAAGGTGCAGCCTGAACCAGCTCCATCATTACCTCAAAAGCAGCCCAGCGGAGGTGGAGGAACTCCCTTCATGGTGGAGCATCTGGAAAAGGCTCTCACGGAAGGAACCGGGGCTGCGTCACGACCGCGAGACCCTGACATGTCTGCATTCAATAAGTTGGTGAGCTCCATGAAGGCAAGTGGAACCCTGCCCACCCACCCCAAAGCCAGCGGGAGTAATGTAAGTATGCAGCCATCGTTTATGTTTGCATGGTTTTGTTAGAGCTTGCTGCATGCTGTCCAGCCCCAGGTAAAGCTGCATGTGTGAGATTGATGCATTGGTTCCCCAACATGTTGCTCTCAAATATTACCCACCTTTGCATGCAACACAAGCCAGTGCTGTTTACTTGCTAGGTGGTCTGGGCGAGTAAATGAGTGTTTATTTTGACTAGTGATGGGCATAAATTTGTATTTAGCAGTTGTGGCTGACTTGTCAGTGAGCTTTTGCATGCATTGCTTTGGCATATCCTGTTCTGACTCCAGTGAATCTTTTGTAACACACTTGGTTTTTAACCATTTTTGCTCAAGCCGTCACTGGTATGATGTAGGTGCCATCAGTGTTTCTGACTTCAGCTAACAAAACTTTATGGACCAAATGGCATGCGTTGTATATGATCTGTTTTTGTCTGGTTTATACTCCAACTCTCTGAACATTATCGTTTTTCCCTGCTTTTGTGTTCAGTTACAGCAGCAGTCAGTGGATCCTGCTCTTGTGCCCTTATCGGAGGCACCGGTACCTGCCTCTCAGCAGAAAAACATCTTTCAGGTGATCTGACAAAGATTCTTTTTGTTCTAAAGTTTTTAACTAATTTATACTCAACAGGACATCAGTAAACTCAGTAATGTTATTTGACTGATCTATAAACCACTGTAAGAAATGGTGCAAACTATTTTCAGGAATGCCTTTTCAGGAAAGTCTTTTTTTTATTAACTGAGGCACCAGTAATTTACTGTAGTAACTGACTTCTATCCTGCGGTGTTGAGACCGCTTTAGCAGCCTTGTAGCTGAAGCTCGCATCTTATTCTTATTGTATTATAACACTGTTCTAGTGAAGTTAATGGTGCTGAGTTGATGAATATAATATCTTGTGCTTTTGTGCTTTAGGAATTATTGGTTGCCCCTCATGGCCCTGTTCCTGCCCCTGTGCCTGGCCTCGTACACCACCGCGCTTCACCCCCACTCTTCCCACAGAGACGGGACTTTTTCCCAGGCATGCCACCTGCAACAGGTAAAATGAGTTAAATGTAACTGATTTTAAACTAAGAGAGGCATGTTAAATGTGCAACATGAATGTCATTTATTTATTCCATGTTCCTCGCCCATCTTTTGTTGAATCTCAGGGTTCCCTGCTGGCCCACAAACTGTGTTAGATCAAATTCCAGACTTGCATCGGGCCAGGAATACACCACAGGTAAAACTCAAATGCTATGGCAAGGTTTTTTTTTTTTTTTTTTTTTTTTTTAAATAAAAGGATGCTTGTTACATTCAAGAAGTCTACGTGTGATAGTGTTTGGTTTTTATATATATATATATATATATATATATATATATATATATATATATATATATATATATATATAATATAGAGAGAGAGCTAGATATAGACAGACACACACACATATATGTGTGTGTATATCTAAATATTAAAATACCTTCCAATTTAAATACCAATATCAACCCTTCATGACTTTTTTTTTTTTAAATGCTTTTTAACAATATTTATCAGTGGTTCTGAGAATCTACATATTCTCTTTGTGTAAAGGCTGTTAACATGGAATTAGAATAAAATAGAGTATGTACTTGGTTTTGCATTTTGTTAATCAGAGATGAATTCCTTATTCTTAGATGAGAGCTTTGCCAATGGGAGTGGACCAGGCCAATCTGGAAGCTTTGTTTCAGCAGGAACTGGCAGTTCTTAATCGCCCACAGTACCAACAAGGCTACAACAAACAGGCTCACGAGAAGGCATTTCGGAACAGGTAATATTGATTATCAGACACAATAGGCAGGTTGTCCTAATGCAAGCCTTGCTAATGGTTTCAGCTTCTTGAATCACGGAGTTATCTTTTAGTACTTAGTTACACTTGTCTTGTATTGGACTGTGCTTATTTTTGTACATTTAAGAGCTGTAAATTGAAAAGGTGAAATTTAACCAGATTTGAACCTTTTATGCATTTATTCATAAAATGAACAGTTCCAAAAGAGTAGCCTAACGAATGGAAGAGGTTGATAATGGTGTGTACAGTGACACCTTCATTTATATCTCCTGTTGTGTAGACCAACCAGGATGAACCGTTCACCTGGGCCTCACCTGCCTGGACGGACATCACCTGGCAATACAGTAACAAGTGTGGTAAGCCAAATCTATCACATTTAATTTAACTGCCATGGAGGCATTTGATCATACATCTGATGTATTTATCAACTTACAGGGTTACAGAGCCATTTTAATGTTTTGAATTAACTTAAATGTCATTCTATAAAACGAAAACACCAAATGTGAACAAATGACTTGGTGTTTGGTTTAAACAACCTTTTTTCTTCCTCTTGCTGCAGCTGTCTCCATCCTTCACTCCCACTTCTGTGATCAAAAAAATGTACGAGTCAAAAGAGAAAAGTCGAGATGATCCTGGGAGTAGACCAGGAAGTAAAGAGGAGACTGTGAACTCCCATAACTCACAGGAGGGTATGAAGCAATGCACATACACCAAGAGATCAGAGCAGGGTGAATAAACAATAGCTCTTTTTCTTTTTTCCTATTTCCTAAAGCAGTTTCCTTTTCATTTTATAGATGGGCCTCCATCGCCCAGTTCCTTTATGGAAGATGTGGACACAAGTGGTCCTCAGACTGGTGGGGTAAAGGCATGCTCCACCCCTGTTCCTACTCAGAATCGTCATAGTAAAGACCCAGACCGACCCAGGCCTCCTTCAACAACTGGCCACCACACTCCTACCATGCTGTCACCAGGGCCCTCTTCTCCCTTCCCCAGACCCCAGATGTATCCAGTCCCTCTGCTTCCCCATGTCCCTTTGGTCAGACCCCCACCCCAGCTTCATCCCAGTGTGATGCAGAGGATGCTGGCTCAGGGTATTCAGTCTCAACCGCTCAGACCCACATTATTACAAACAGGTTGGTTTCAGACTTTGATTTCTCTTTATTCATACCTGTTCCAGACATGTTCCTGTTGTTAACTGAAATCATGGAATAGTGAAGTTCTTTCTCTGCATGAACAGGCATGTTCCCTCAAGCTGTAGACCTGTCTCAGCTTCAGGGTTTGCCCCCAGCCCTCTTAGGGCAGCCTCTGTATCCCCTTGGTCCTGCAGGGCATCCACTCATGGCCCCTAGAGCTGCAGGAACACACATGCAGTTAGCAGTCATGCAGCAACAGCTTCAACAGCAGCAGAGACCAAGTAAGTACAGCACTACACCGTGTGCTGAATTATTAGGCAAGTTGATATTCTGGTCATATATTTTATTTATTTTTTTCCAAGAACATTTTACCAATTCCAAACCACATCAATCTTAATAACTACTATTGACTTTGTATTTAATCATTTATAAGTGATATATATAATTGTCCATGAAGGCTAGAAGTCAAAAACTCCTCATATTCAGGTGTGCCGAATTATTAGGCAGGTTTTCTTTTACAGATAAAATGAGCCAAAAAAAGAAATTTAACTCAGACTCAGCTCAGTTTGCCCGGACGGCCAGCTCTAGGAAGGGTTCTGGTCTTCCTAAACGTCTTCCATTTAAGGATTATGGAGGCCACTGTGCTCTTAGGAACCTTAAGTGCAGCAGAAATGTTTTTTGTAATCTTGGCCAGATCTGTGCCTTGCCACAATTCTGTCTCTGAGCTCTTCAGGCAGATCCTGACATGTACTGTGAGCTGTAAGGTCTTATATAGACAGGTGTGTGGCTTTCCTAATCAAGTCCAATCAGTATAATCAAACACAGCTGGACTCAAATGAAGGTGTAGAACCATCTCAAGGATGATCAGAAGAAATGGACAGCACCTGAGTTAAATATATGAGTGTCACAGCAAAGGGTCTGAATACTTAGGACCATGTGATATTTCAGTTTTTCTTTTTTAATAAATCTGCAAAAATGTCAACAATTCTGTGTTTTTCTGTCAATATGGGGTGCTGTGTACATTGAGGGAAAAAAAATGAACTTAAATGATTTTAGCAAATGGCTGCAATATAACAAAGAGTGAAAAATTTAAGGGGGTCTGAATACTTTCCGTACCCACTATATGTGTGTGTGTGTATATGTGTGTGTGTATATATATATATATATATATATATATATATATATATATATATATATATATATATATATATATATATATATATATATATATATATATATATATAAAAAAAATACATACATGCATGCATACATACATAAAATATTAGGACAAGACAAAGGCAGTGTGCCAAATATGCAATTTGAAACTGGCCTACCACAACAGCACTTCAAGTTTGAAAAATCACCTGAGTACTGTAAGTAGTACACCTATATTATATATTGTTGGTGTAAAAAAAAACGAGCTGCTTTTATCCGCCATGTTAATCAGTAATTTTACATATGATAAAAACGTGCACTTAATTTGCTTGGCAAATACTTGCGACTGTACGGCAGTCAGTAAAAAATGATTTTATTTAAACCGTTCGTTAATTAAAATGTGTAATGCTGTTATTGAAAGTATGCTACGGTGTTCTTTATTACAGTTCGTTGAACTTCGTTCATTTATTTTTTGTTCTTTTATTTAAATACCCTACCCTTTGCGGTGTAATTACTGTGCTGCTAATTTCTGATTTGGGAGTGATTTGTTTATTAGAAAAATGTTAGGCTGCCTTATTAAAAGTATTGCTCTTAACAGACCTGTGTGTTTTGTATCACTAGTGCAGTGTCCATTCGTGGAGCATATAAGCCCTGCCCGCGTGAGGTGCCGTCTTTAAGTTTATTAAAAGTTTATTACTTCTGAACATGTCGCGTGTCCATATTGTACCAAAATGCCACACCGCACTCCCTTGGGTCCACAGCAACACACCCACCACCCGTGAAGTCGATTGGATGAACGGTTCTCGACATAATAAAAATGCATACAGACAGACACTAAGAGATTCCTGCCTTTATTAGAGAGAATACGTTCAGCCCCCTCCCTCCGAAGCTTCGAATATTTGGTGTTGATTACTACCGAAGCTTCGAAGCTCAAAAAATGGTATTCAGACCAGCCCTACTATTCTTAAGTGAGGGTCATTTTTTAGGATTTTTTTACCCAAGTAAAGTCCCTGAGAACCTGACACATTGCACTTGTGGAGACTCCAGGAAGGTTGCAGTTCTGGAAAATGATGGCGCTGGAGACTAAATGGTTCCTGATGGTTTCTCACCTAATTCCTCACCTTAATTCTTCATTCTTTTGCAGTTAACAAGTCTTTTCTTCTCCACCTGTTTTTTTTTTTTTTTTTTTTTCCTGACTATGCTGACCCAATGAGCATTTCGCTGCTCAATGGTCATGCCCTAACTTTTCAAATTCTATTATTGCATTAGTATTGCATCCTTCTCATGGGCATTTAATAATTTTTTATTTTTAGTCTGTGTTAAATCTCTTTTTTTGGCTCATTTTATCTGTAAAAGAAAACCTGCCTAATAATTCGGCACAGCTTAATATTAGGAGTTTTTGACTCCCTGCCTTCATGGGCAATTATATATCACTTATAAATGATTAAATACAAAGTCAATAGTAGTTATTAATATTGATATAGTTTGGAATTGGTAAAATGTTCTTGGAAAAAAACATGACCAGAATATCAACTTGCCTAATAATTCAGCACACGGTGTAGTGTTGTAAAATGACTACATTAGAATGATAAACACTATTGTTCAAAAGTTGGATTGGTAAGATTTTTAACGTTTGTAAAAAGTCTCATTCTCAACGAGGTTGGTTTTTTTTTTTTTTTTTTGTCAAATGCAATAAAAACATGAATATTGTGAAACTTAAATTTATTTTTTAATATTAATGTGTTAAACAGTTGTACTGCTCCATTTTTGTGGGAACTTTTTAATTAATTAATTTATTTATTTATTTATTTTTTTTTAAATTAGCTTAACAGCATTTATTTGAAGTGGAAGTCTTTTGTAACATTAAAGGTCTTTACGGTCACTGTTTATTATTTAATGTGTAATTGCTAAAAAAAAAAAATTGGATTTGAAATTTTTAAAATTTGGATATCAGTTGTTAAATTTTAATCCGTTTCTGTCTATAGAACATGGCTGATAATCTGATTATAATGCAATCTAATGATTATAAATGCAATTTAGAGAATTGCTGATATGATCTTATTTACTTTGAGCTAAAACGTGGTGTTCTGACCCATTTCTGATCATTTCATTGCTAAATATCAGCCAATTTATCAGTCTGTTACTAGATTCAAGCTTTTAAACATGTTTATTATTAAAGCTTCACATTAATTCTGTCTTTGCCATGATGACAGCCTTGCTGCTGACATGGCGATTTAAAAAAAAAAAAAAAAAAAAACCTGATGCTTTACTTCCAGACTGAAGAGAGATTATTACATTTTTACAAATAAATATGCTAATTGTTTAGCTTTTTTTTAATGGTTTTTCAATTATTTTATTTTCTCCACAGATCTGCCAGTGGCCCCATCGGGAGGCCCCCAGTCACAAAGCCATGGTCCCCATCGGACAAACCATTCACAGCGAAGAGGTGGTAGCCCTCCTCTGGGTCTGGCCAAGTGGTTTGGTTCCGACGTGCTGCAACAGCCCCTCCCTTCCATGCCGTCTTCTAAAGTAATCAGTGTTGACGAGCTCGAGTTCCACCAGTGATGACATCCTGTGACCAGTCAGCAGGAGCGAAGCAAGACATCCCTTCCCTTCCCCACTACCCTCTAGTTGGAGAGATATGAACTTTGATTTCTACCATAATGTACAGATGTTAGAGCCCTGTCTATTTTTCTGTGCTCTGCCTGAAACCCTAGCAGTTGCTAAGGGGTGGGTTTTTTTATTTTATTTTATTTTTTTGTGAAAAGGCCTGAAGTTAAGAGGGAAAAAGGAAAAGACATGTTTTTTTCCTACCGCTTTTGTCACAATTTAGTTTCGCAGTTTAGTTTATTTTCAGTTTTTGCAGTAAAGTAAATAATTTATAGGCCTCAATTTGTACAGATTATGCAGATTATGGTAATAGATTTTTCTTTTTCCACCTTGTACATAGTTGACTTTTTTTTTTTTTTGTCTTTTCTTTTTTTTTTTTTCCCTTTTTTCTGTCTTTATGTGGGGAAGGTTATTCTGCTATTGAGAAACTGGAAAGTTGCTTTTTTTTTTTTTTTTTTTTTTTTTTTGTCCAGTCACAATGTCTGCACAATGTTCCATGTTTCCCATCTAGGGTTGATCTGGGCGGGAAAGGGCGCCACTGCTGATTGCTGGTTTGTTGGAAAGGAGATGATCGTGTGTAGCGTTTTAATGCATCCCTAATCCAGAGATACATGCCCTTGAAACTTTTGCGGGAATATCGATGCCAGCATGTTCTGCAAGAGGGGACACTCTTCCACCCCAAGAAGTGAATGCTAGTTGTGCCTTTTGTTTGTCCCCCCTTTTTTTTTTTTTTTTTTTTTTTTTTTTTTTTAAAAAGCAAAAAGCCCTCCCATACCTTCTCCAGCCAGTCTTCTTAGTCACTGTATGAGAAGCACTGCTCTGAATCACATTTGTTTTAGGGTGGCAGGGGTTGGCAATTAAGTAATGTGCTATTAATTTAAGAAGCACAAATAGTTAAATATTAGAGAAAAAATTAAATAAAAATCATTCACACAAAATTGTATTTGTGACCCATTCATTTCAAGGTCTTAAATTGTCTGCCTGGAAAAAAGCAAACTTTCAGGGTTGATTGAGGAAGAAATCTTCTGCTTTGAATGGCTGTACGTATATTGTGGTGTTCTTTGCTCTTAATGCCCCAGTTCTTCCATATACCAGTGAAACTGGACAGTCATTATACTCCACGCTTGCCAAGTATATTTTCAAAATGCCAAAACTGCGGTCGCACATTGTATAATTTATTAGCTTTATTAGCAAATATCAGGTGTCCTTGGTACATAAATTGGAGTCTGTTCTAGTGTTATCCATGCATGTCCAAGCCATACTCCCTTTGCCATACTTCTGTACCCAATCTCATGGCCGCTTGGCCAGGTGTTATTTTTCTTTTCTGCACAGTATTTTGTGTTATGAGGCTTTTCACAAACCCAAGGACACTGGATAATACATGGACTAAAACTCAAAAGCAGACAAACTACATAAAAGTACAACACGAAATAAATATGAAGGCAGACCATGTTTTAATTTTATCTGAAGACAATAAAGACAACCACCCAAGGAAGACAATCTGAGCCCAAAACTGTAACTAAATATTGTGGTGTGAAACCAGTGTTTTATGCAACTTTTATATATGCAAAAAAAAAAGTACATCTGATTGCCAAAACTACAAACAATACAGCAGCCAGACACACTGCAAGCAAGTGTACAGTCTACAACAATTACCTTTCTCTATTGTTTGTGTCTTTGTGCTTGAAATGTACAGCACCAGTTCAGGAGAGCAGCTGTCTGTCTAGGCTGCAGTGGCAGTTCAATAGTTTTGTCACTTTAATTTCGTTCACGTTTACTGTATATTTTCAAAGTGGTTACAATGTCTAAAAGAGAGAAAGAGACGGTCTGCTGTCATGTATTCGGTGTCTGGCGTACATTTGGGGGAGGGGGCTCACTGGAAAACAAGGATGTGAATTCATAACGCTGCGAACCAGGAAGACGGACGCGAAACTTAAATTTCGGTGTGTGACTAGTATCTACGCTTTATCTTTGAACCGAAGTATTGTCTTAAACTGTGTTAAAACAGAAAATATTAAACGCGAACGACACCCCCCCTCCCTTTAAGCAAAGGTCAAAGTTCACAGGAAGCTGGGGGGCTGCCATTTTTCCCCCTGCTAACATGTTAGATGCTAAAAAGGCGAGGAGTGGTGGTCGCTGCTGAGTGCTTCGGTTTATTGGGTGTTTGCCATTCGTTTGCGTTTGTCTACCTCTTCTGTCGTATGCGTTAGGCTCGGTTGTTGAATGAAGGCGGCATGGATAGGACAGAACAGCCGTGGAATTCCTCCTACACGTACCAGGTGAGCAAACACAGCGCCGAGATGCTACACAACCTCAACAGCCAGAGAAAAGATGGAGGCAGGTTTTGTGATGTTATCTTGCGCGTCGGAGAGGAGAGCTTCCCCGCGCACAAGGCGGTGCTGGCGGCGTGCAGTGAGTATTTTGAGTCGGTGTTCAGCTGTCAGACGGAAGACGACGGCCAGGGCAAGGAGCTGGAGATGCACACGATCAGCCCCAAAGTTTTCCGAGACATCCTGGACTTCGCGTACACCTCTAAGATCGTGGTGCGTCTGGAGTGCTTCCCGGAGCTCATGACCGCGGCGAAGTTTCTGCTCATGCGATCTGTCATCGAGATCTGTCAGGAGGTCATTAAACAATCCAACGTGCAGATCCTCGTGCCTCCTTCCCGAGGAGCCGAGCACAGCCTGTTCAGGGCCGCGGAGCAGCTGTCATACCCCCTGCCCGTGGACATGTCAAACGGGAGCGTGTCCAACGGCGCAGTGTTTACCAACAACAACGACAGCGACAGTGCCGATCCGACGCAGCCGAGTAACAGCTCTCAGCCGGCCGCTTCCGGAGCACAAGCGGCCGATCGCTTAGCGGTTTCCCCGCTGGAGTTTCCCAGCAGCCACCTCAACAGCGACGGCTCCAAGCGAGGCAGAGGGAGACCCAAAAAAGAGCCCACGACAGAGCCGATCACTTACAACAACAGCACTGCTCAAAACGAAAACGATGGGATTTTCTCGTGCGGGGTTTGTGGTAAGATGTTTCCCGACGACGTCCAGTTGAGAAACCACGAGACGCAGCACGGGACGTTCACCGGCGGCGTGAGCACCGGAGCGGAGCTGGTCGCTGTGGACGGCCCGACGATGATCTCTCATCCCCAGGCGAGGTTTCAGGAAAACGGACTGCCCGCGGACAACCGTAAACGCGAGAGGACGAGACGACACGTCGCGTGTGATCTGTGCGGGAAGGTCTTCCGAGACGTCTACCACCTCAACCGGCACAAACTGTCACATTCGGGCGAGAAACCGTACGCGTGTCCGGTGTGCGGGCTGCGCTTCAAACGCAAGGACAGGATGTCTTACCATGTGCGGTCTCACGACGGCTCGGTCGGTAAACCGTATGTCTGTCAAAGCTGCGGGAAAGGTTTCTCCAGGTGAGTCATTTATAAGTGAATCAATACATACACTGCATTCGTTGTGTATTTGTGTCATCATACATGAGGTTATGTTTTTGTAGGCCAGACCATCTGAATGGACATATTAAACAGGTTCACACCACAGAGAGACCTCACAAGTGTCAGGTGAGAAATACTAAAGTTTAATGTATGCCCATTCTCATGTTTCAAATCTGTATGGCTTTCTTTCAGATATGAATTTCTGAATCAAAATCCAGCCACTCTTTTCCATATAATGAAAGTGACTGAGGATTGGGGCTGTCATACTCCAAAATGACAAAAAAACACCATAAAGTACAATAAACGTGGTCCATACAACTTATGAAGCCATATGGTAGCTTGGTGTGAGAAGAAACAGAATTAACCTCTATGTTAAGACCGTGTCTGAAGAACTAGTTTGACTAACTAGCAGTTAACCAAGTGGTAATCAGTCTTCTGAGGTCCTCTGGGGGGGTTGGCATAATCTCTTCTCAGGTTCAGTCATCTCAGATCTTCGTAAGGGTTGGATCCAGACTGAAGCTTGTGTAATTCCTAGTTACCTCGGAATACAAATCCTGTGGCAGAAACAGAGAAGCAATGAATCAAGTGCTGCATTTCACAAATCTGGTCTCACTTTATGTGTCCTAATTTGCATACTTCCCATCCTAAATAGTATTCCGATTTAGAATGAGTGTGTCCCAAATAATAGTATATTACAATTATGTGATAGTGGTCCATTAAAGACGCAATTATGACATGGTAGTATGTCCCAAGTCTTCCAAAATCCAAGTCTACACACTCAAAAGTATGTGCTGTTTCTTAACAAAAAGAAGATATACTTTTAGGGGATAACATTATTTGGATGCAGCAAATGATTAATTCACAAACCAGATTGACCAGGTTCGTTTAACTTGTACTTATTATTAAGCTACAGTGGGATTTTAGTCAGACTAAACCATCTACATGGCCTTCAAAAAATTGAATTGTTGTTTTAGTCTGTGCATGTAAAAACACTGGTGGTCACAGTGGTTAGCAGTTTGCTGTAGGAGATTATTATCAGTAAATAATGACATTAAGTTGGCATGAAATAGAACTGATGGACTGAATATTGACTGAGTTAATTTAAATATTATAAGAGTGCATGCATTAAAAAAGTGATGTGCACAGATATTTCATTTATAATAAACTGCAATATTCCATTGAGAAAAGTGACATTTTGATTTTCATGGTGACATTTTTTTGTTGGTTCTTCAGTCAAAGCTATAATATAATTTGGCTTCAAAAAATGTTTTCATTAGTCATATTGAACAGGTTTCATCTCCGATGAGATGATCCTTTAATGGTGTTTTTTTTGTTGTTGTTTTATTCACATTGATTATATGTACAAGAGTGGAATTTAAATATTTTAGTGAACATCTCCATTAAATCAACCTTCTGTTTTGATAACACTCCCAAAAATGATCTCTCAGAAAATGCTTATAAACCATATCTTGAAATGTCTCAGATTTGCAACGCATCTTTTGCAACACGAGATCGCCTGAGGTCGCACCTGGCATGCCATGAAGATAAGATACCATGTCAAGTGTGTGGGAAATTCCTCCGGGCTGCCTACATGACCGACCACTTGAAAAAACACAGTGAAGGACCTCATAACTATTGTGGAATATGCAACAAAGGTACTGGTCAAACACGCATTGAAAATAACTAATTTTATCAAGGCATTGCTTATAAACACAGCAGAACTTGTGCTTACAAAATACCCAGCTAATGATCCACGTTTTCATTGCCACTGACACCATCCTTAGTAAGTTAGTTTAGGCTCACAGAAACTGATTGGCTTATTAATGCAGAAAACTGTCTTAGGGGAAAAGGCTGAAGTTTTAAATAGTAGTACTGAAAAGGTTTGTGGCTTATGCTTTATATTTTTGAAAGCCATAGAGTAATCTTCTGATTAATAAGACTGAGTGTTGTTCTGTTTTTTTATTTTTTATTTGTTTTTTTTTTTGTTTTATTGTTTTTTTGTTTTTCCTACTTGTTCTTCTGATGGTCTCAGGTTTTTCTACTGCATCCTACTTAAAGGTGCACGTAAAAACGCACCACAGCTCGTCCATGCTCCCTTCCTCTGCAGTACATCAGTTCCCTGAACCACGCTCCAACAGACCACAGACCCACAACTGCGCCCCCTACCACTCAGGACGCCAGTGCGCAGTGGAAGGCAAGCAAGCCTCTCCCCACAGCGTCAAATTGTTGCTCGCTCACTTGCTGTCTTTTTCACTGCTGCTTATCAGATGTTGCATCTGCTTGCATATAAACTCACCACAAATACAGATTGTAGCGCTGCGCATTTATCATTTATTGCAGCATAATGTGCAGGGAATCAGAGATATGTTGTTCAGAATTTGGCAATTACATCATATTTTTCTCTCGGTGGATGAGAAAGGACGTTTGTTACTGAAAGTAACAGGAATTAAGAGGAATGTTAAGGATAAGTTTCTTCAGTTCAGCTGGTAGAGTTTTGTAAAATGGATATCTAAATGTGCAATTTTAATGATACCTTTGTATCACTTGACTGATGACGTATTGAATATGTAGACAGTCCTTGTAGTTTTGCAGACTTTAATGGACGGCTGCCAGATGTAAATTCAAAGTACATTATTCAAAATATTGAAGCTTCTTCATTATTTGACTTGCTGGCAAAATACTAAAAGGAGACTAAAAAGATTTACTTTTAAAGGTATAGTTCACCCCAAAATGAAAGTTTGCTGAAAATATTCTTACCCTCAGGCCAAGATGTAGATGAGTTTGTTTCTTCATTGGAGCAGATCTAGAGAAATCTCTCACCATTGGATACTTTGCAGCGAATGGGTGCCGTCAGAATGGGAGTCCAAACAGCTGATAAAAGAATCTCAATAATTCACAAGTAATCCACAGGACTCCAGTCCATCAGTTAACATCTTGTGAAGTAAAAACTGTGTTTGTAATAAAACAAATCCACCAATAAGGTATTTTAACTTCAAAGCGTTGCTTCTGGCCAAAATACAAGTCTGTAATAATGCTTACTCTGGATTACTTGCGGATTATTGTGATGTTTTTATCAGCTGTTTGGACTCTAATTCTGATGGCACCCATTCGCAGCAGAAGATCCATTGATAAGCAGGTTTTTCCAGATATGTTCTGATGAATAAACAAACTCATCTACATCTCGGATGGCCTGAGGGTGAGTACATTTTCTGCAAATTTTCATTTTTTGTGGAACTATTGCTTTGTTTCTTTATTAGTCTTTATTTATATAAGGTGCATTTAGAGATACAGTTGATTTAAGACATGAGTTAAATAATAGTTGCAGACATACTATCAATAATAGTTACAGACATACTATCAATCAGCTTTGTCTGCTAGTCACTTACATTGCTGCTGACCAATTTAGCATGGCCATGTGTCCCATTCTGTGTCGCTTACTTATCATCTCCATCAAATGCTGGCACAATGAAGCGTTTTTGATCCTTCATTCATGCATGTCCACATAAGTGCACATATACACGCTGTGCATTATTTCTGTGGATTTAATGGACCTTTTTCAAACAATTATTGCCATAAAATCCAGCAGCTTGTGATTGGGAATCTCCTTACTGAACATGATGGCAAACAATATGGAGACAGCATTTTTTTATAAAGGACTAAATGTATTCTAGAATCTTTCCATTACTCCTTAGTAATGGAGATGCCAAGAATTATGAAAATTAAATTTTTTTCTTGTTTCCGGTAGGTTATTAATGTTAACTACTATGTGGATTCACTAGAATTGAGAGGAAGTGAATTTATTTTTGATCTTGTAATGCAAGCTTTAGGGTTTTGGCAGTTAATGTGCAAAAAGTAACACAGAAATACATCAGAAAGGTGCCATTAACTTTACATCAGTACAGAATTGTCATTACAGTATCACTCCAACAGTATCTTTGAGCTGCTGGCTTGGCATGTAATGAAAGAAAAAGATTCATTTAAAATTTATTTTTGTCATTTTAGCTTTGAACAAACTGTGTTCATAATTTCTGATGGTTTCTGAACTGATGTGAAGCTAGAGGTCATCTGACTGTATTGACTGTGAATTGTCCCCCTTGGCCTCTGTCTTTTCCTCTACCCATATCCCTTACCTCTTGGGGTGGTTACTGGCTTGTAGACCTTTGCACCAGTCGCCGGCTCGTGGTTACCTTTCCCGAGACAGAGGGGTCTTTTCGGGGGCTAACTGGGCCAGTTCTACCCCAGCCCGTCCCTCCGGCCCTGGGCCTGCAGCCCGAGCTGCTCCTGGGCAAGCCAGGTCCAACTCCCTATTTCTGGGAGTGCCGCTCTTCTGGAGCACCAGGGTTTCCACTTCATGGACCTCTTACAGGTCAGTACGGGCTGTTTGGAGGGTGGCAATGTGGTGAGCCAAAGAACTGAGGATGTCTGGATGCTGTAACTGATAAGTCTGGTTTAAATATCTGCTAAGTACCATTAACATTTACAAGACTTTTAAGTAAAATATTGTTCTGGTTTCAATTCTTAGCTAATAATTGTCTCATCAGTATATTTTGCTCATGCTTTTGTCTGGTGGTTCTCAGTGCTGCTTGATTTTCATCAGTTTGCTTTGACAGCACCCACTTCTGACCTTCTTGTATTTCACAATTTATGCTTTGGAAGAACTGGACTGTATCTTAGTTTTCTGGATCTGTAAAATGCCCTGTAATCCACTAGAGTTTAAATTATTATTTTTGAGAACAAAATAGTGGAATAGAGTTAGAGAGACTGTAACTCTAGATCCTTGGTACTCAACATGGTGTTCATAGAGTGAACATGTGACTCTTTAATGAGACTGTTGTAGCAAGGTCCCATTTTTCCCCAAATATAGTGCTTCTCAGCCAATCAGGAATTATCTTTGGTCTCATGCTCTGTCGTGCTGTTGTTAGTTGCTAGGAGAACTACTTAGGTTAGCTAGTTCAGGCTTAACATGCATGTGGAAAAAAGTGAGCACCAATCATTCAGAGCAGAGTAGAGAATTCAGTTTATCATGGTTGTTGATTGGTGTTAGGGAAAGTGTCTACTTTGTGAAAAATAAGTCTCCAAATTTTTAAAGAGATAGTTTAATCAAAAATGAAAATTCTGTCGTCATTTACTCACTTTTGTTGTTTCAAAATTATTTGACTGCCTTTCTTTTGTGGAACAAACAAGAAGATATTTTGAGAGATTTTCTTGTCCATACAGTTTAAATCAATGGGCTCCAGCGTTGAGAGTTTTCAAAATATCTTTTTTTGTGTTCCAGACTAGAAAGAAATTCATACAGATTTGGAACAACTTGAGGGTGACTAAATTATAAAAATGTCCTTTTTGCTCCCAAGCTAAGATTAAGTTCCACTGCTATAGAGCCTAGAGCAACTTAGTGGACTGAATAATCAGAAGTATTAATTTTCCTTATAATGTTGTACACAATAGGCTGCAGTTTACCTTTATTATATTTCTCTTTCTTACACAAAGTCACAAAACAGCACAAAAATTAGACAAGCTACAATATAATGGTCAGTGAGGGCCAAGCTGTTTTTATGCTGAAACAGGTTTACACAAGTAGTTGCTGTGGTCATGAGGGTTCAGGTATGAAGGAAAACATTTTCATTTTTAGATATGTTGCTTAATGTGAGGCTCCTTCTCTTTTCCTGTATATCTCTCTCTGTCCCCCTCCTTCCCTGATATCCCCTTCCCCACTCTGTGTTTACCTCAGACGGGCAGGAGAATGCTGGGAAATGCCCCCATCAGGATTCTGATGGATCAGATGCAGTTTTCGGTGACCTTTCCAACGGAACGGACCTCAAGGCTGAACAGAAAGTAGAGGGAGAAGAAATGGAGGTGACATCTTTCATCTTTAACGGCCAACCTGAGGATGCAGTGACCTCGCCAGGGGGATCCAAAAACATCCAAAAAACAGACCAAGAAAAGAAGTTTGCCTGCGGCGACTGCGGCCAGACCTTCCGCACAAAGTCTTACCTCAACAAGCACCATCATCGGGTTCATAAGAAACGTGCTGCGGCCGGGTCCGGTCTCGGTGATCTCGGCTCACCCTTTTCCCCCCAACAGAACATGTCACTTCTTGAATCCTTTGGCTTTCAGATCGTCCAGTCAGCCTTTGCCTCCTCACTAGTGGACTCTGAGATGGGCAGCAGTGGAATGGGTTTAGGGGAGAAATGACCCCTTTGAGATGCAGACATTTCTTATAACCTTATTGGACAACCAAACTTTTCATAACTACAAGTTTAGTCTGTTGTCTCATACTCCTTGACGCCATATGTAGACTACTTTTTGTTTTGTTTTTGGCTTTTCTTACTATTCTAATGTTTGTTAATGTTTTGACTTTGCCTTCATGGATGCCGTTTTGATTCCATCTTGGTGTGAAGCAGCTAATCTGTTTATTCCTCCTTCAACAAATCCTCAATTTCATTGGTCTAAAAAAAAAAAAAATTCATTGCTTTTGACATGTATGTGTATCACGTGTATCTCTCAGCTTCCAGATTGTGGATTGAGGATGATGTTTGCTTTAAAAGACAAACTAATGCCCCAAACTTTCAGAATGTACCTCTAGGTTATTTTTGCCCAGACTTACCTCACCGAAAAAGCAGAACATTAACAAGCATTACAATTTTAACACTCTAAAAAAAGTTTTCACAATCAGAAAACACTGAGACTGTGTAATTTGCGCAGCTGTTGTAGTCCAATGACCATTAACCTACAACACCTAGTTATAAAACATAAATGTTTTAGTCTTTTTCTGTATGAGTTTCTTTAACAAATATTTAAATGATTTTAAATCCTTTAAAACTTCAGGCTAAATAATGGCTGTTAACTCAGTCATGTTTGTGGTGTTGCTTTGTTTATCATTGGTAGTTCTGGGACAGATTGTTTTGAGTCACAAAAAGTGTGTCAGTTTTTAATGTCCAACAGGGACCAATTTCAGGTTTCACTGTAAGATATAGCAAGAAGCAAAGAATATATTTTATTAACTTATTGATACCGGTGTCCAAGTCTCCTTTACGCAAAGGTATATATTGAGTTTTGTTGCGACATGCTATTTTCTTGAATCATGCAGCCGACAGGAGGACGGCACAAGAGTGATGACATGTATGAGTAAACGTTTGTATGCTGCAGTCTCTCCAATGTCCTTTATCTCTAGAATGTAATATAAACAGAGGGCTTTTTAATCTTTTTTTAATATATCAGAGTTTTTCTAAGTGGTTCAGTACATTCCTGCTTAATTTAAAGTCTTGTCACTATATATGACATGTAACATTCATATATATATAATTAAATGAGTTTATGTAAACGGGGTCCTTGTATATAGATATTTTCTTTGGCCTTGTTGAATGAATGGATCTTTCTTTTCATCCTTTTTTTTTTTTTTTTTTGGAGAGTAAGTTTTAACAGAATTGTTTTAAGTTGTTTTTGACAAATCCATAATTTTGTTGTCTTTATTATTATGCAAGTATTTGAGTGTGTGTTTGGTGTTACCTGGTTCCTCTTACTCTAAATGCAGTGTTAATGCTGGTTACCTTTCCTTTTATTTTACCCTGCAGGTTATTAGTATAGTGTACCATAAATGTATTTGGAGTATTTGGAATGGCAGTTTGTACAATGTTGCTGAGGTTTTGCAAGCCGTCACTCATGGTTAAAGCTAAGAATGACATAATGTACACACACAAAAACATCTTTATTTTATTACCTTATGTGCTTGTTAGAATTGTTTTTATGTGGAGCCGTAAATTCTGAAGCGGGCATCTGAGCAGTGGAAAACCTGCAGGTTTTTTGCTCAGCTTACTTCTTTGATTAATCATTGCTAATATCAGATCATAACATCTGTTAATTGATTGCAATTTTACAATTCTAATAGTAACAATCATTGTCTGCCCAGTAAGTGTGATCTGAATATTTGCAGTCCTTATTTATTTACAAATTTTAAGTTGTATGGAATTCTTCAATTTTTTTTTTTTTTAATTTTTTTTTTTTTTTTATTGTTGTTATTTGTCTTGTATGCTGTTCTGGCTTATTACATCACTGGAAATGTTTGTTTGTTTTCTTGCTTATCTATTTGTATATTTGTATGTTGCAAAGTGCCTTCCCAGTACTGATTGTGAACAGCGATGGGTAGGAAAAATCTGTCATTTAAAGGACCTATCTTATAAAAACCATATACAGAGTTGCATTGACACTTTTGTATAAAGACATGCACATAGAAAGGTGTACATTTGTACATTTGGTATTCTACCTTTTTTGTTTTCTGACAAAATGTTTCTCTGCAATTTATGTCACAACGTTGATCAATTTTTGGACATTTGGATATAAGCATACTTTTCTATTGATGTTTGTTTTTGTACACTGTTTTTGTGTCTCTGTCTATTTGGTACAGAGATGGGTATAAAATAAAATTGTATTTGAGAATCTTCTTTCTTGTGATGAGCACCTCAGAACACATAATTGTGCATATTATTCAAGGTTATTTTGTGTAAAAACAGTGTGACTGGCAACCTGCTGTGAAAACAATTGTGTAGTTTTTCATTATTTCATACTTGACTGGTGAAACTGATCTAATCATAACATAGGCCAATACATTATATATATATATGCATGAGGTTATTAAATGAGGATTATTTGGTAAGAAGGCCAAAATATAACAGGAAACCAAAATTATGTTTTTCATTATTGCTAATATTGTGCATACCTTCACATGCAAGCATGAATCTTTGCATGCCTTGATGAGGATTCCAAAATCTGTTTCCTGCTGCTTGTCTGATTGAAAGTCAAAATCATAAAGATACTCAATTAATGGCCCAGTAACAATTACAAGAGGCACAAAATTATTTGCTCAACGGCTTGTTATTTTGACACCAATTCCAATAAAGAGTTAATCCATTCTTTTGAATGAATAAAATTTTGAAGCACAGATCCAAGGTTAAGGCATCAGTGACTGTCAGTATCTGCTTCATTAATGAACCACATCCATTTATGCATATTTTTTTCAATAAACAATTCCAACCTAAGGCAGCATGTAAGGCCATATGTCTCTGAAATAAACTAACCACACATCATATTCTCATTTTATTTATGTGCAATATTGCATAATGCAGTACAGCACTCCTTTTTTGTGTTTCCATTTGTATTACAAGCCTGGCAGCAGAAATGAAAAAAAAAATATATGCATAGGAAATGCAGAAAGTCACACTTTCCAAACAACATTCCAAAAGGAACCTGCAGGGGCTGGCGCTCTCTCTAGCAGCGGCACGTCGCAGCGCCATTTCCGGTGGCATCCCGAGATGCCAAGGCAGCTGCCACGGTTTTTCTCGCTCGGTAAAAACTACACTGTTCTCAGTTGCGTGCGGTGGTTTTTTTTTTTTTTTTTTTTTTTTAATTATTTAATTTTTTTTTTAATGATGATGCAAAGTTCCCACAATTGTATTATTATTATTATTATACATTTTTATGTGTCCGCTGCCAGAGTTCGTGCCAGGAATCACGATCGTTTGTCGCCGTTTCTGCTGTAAACTACACAGTTTTATTTTTAAATAAAAGATTTGATGATGCATATTATATACTAGCAAGCAGATGCGATCAGAATATGAACCCAATTAGCTAAATTGCATAAGCATTTTCCCCTAAAGAACATACACACACATAAGGAGTGCTTAGCTGCCGCTAGCCAATACTGTATATACCATAGACATAATAAATACTATTTTATAGGTCTATGGTATATACCCACACAAGCGCGCACACAAACATTTATGTATTCAGTAACACTTTAATTATTAACTAGTTGCTTGCATATTACTATATTAGCTGTTTATTACTACTCATAAAACACATACTAATGCCTTATTATGCGTGACCATATTCTACATCTTACTCTATACCTGAACAGTAATTTTTTGTTGAGGTTAATTTTTAAGAGTTTATTGAGGCAAGTCAATATTTAGTTAATAGTGAGAATTGGACCCAAAACTAAAGTGTATATTGTAATATATATATATATATATATATATATATATATATATATATATATATATATACACACACACACACACACACACACACACACACACACACACACAATATATTAAAATAATCATGAGACCATTTTAATTGAGACACTTAAGTTTTATTGATGTTTTATGTATATTTATCATTGATTGATTTTTTATTTATGATCCTGAAGGATGACTCATTCTTCCTCAAATCTGCGAAGATTTTGTACTTTGCTTTATCAACCATTTCTGTGCAGAACACCTCATAATCTTGTTTTCCCCCCAAATACAAAAATGAACAGTTCCGCTGGAGAACTTTCTGCCCACGCAGCTTTGTGGCCATACAAATTGTAATAAATAAAAAAAACACATTTGCCCGTTTTCATTTTTGTAGCTATTACAAAAATTCTATACTTACTTGAACTGCCGAATTTTCATTAATAACTTTATTAATTTGCATGCATGAAATGAATGTAAAATAATCTGGCAAAATTTACATAACCTCAAAGCCGCAAGGATCATAATTTAAGATTACTGAATTTCTGATGTTAGTGTGTTGTACGGCTTCTGCCATCAGTCAAGGCAAGGGAGGCAGAGTCTCTTTAGAGAAATAAATAAATAAATAAATAAAAACTGGATGAGAAAATTATCGATATTACAAAAATAAATCAACGCAAGTATTACAAAATATGACATTAAAAAGTGTAAGAGTCACTAGTTTTTATAAAGTATTTCTGTCCAACAGCGACACCCGCTGGTAAAGTTAAAAAGAACATCTGAACATCAGTTGACAAATAAAATGTTTGTATTGTTACTGCCTTTTGTTATTATTTTGGAATAAATGTAAAAAATACGTAAAAACACTAACTTGATGAGATTTTGATAAACAGAATATTACACAGTTACTGCCTTTTGTTATTATTTTGGAATAAATGTAAAAAATACGTAAAAACACTAACTTGATGAGATTTTGATAAACAGAATATTACACAGTGTAAAAATACAAAATATAATTGTATTTGTGTCAGGGAGTCACAATCACCACAGTCACCACCCAGGACAATCACCCGCTCACAGTCACCTGAATACTAATCACCCGCACCTGCTGTCACTAATCAAGCCACAGTACAAGAACACACACATCCTACCTCTCATTGTCCGGTCTACCGTTCACCTACACGGACTGCTCTGGACTCCCCTAAGAATTACCTACCTGATATACTCATCCTTGGACTCTCTACCGTTCCTCCTTCGAATCCTGTTAATCCGGAATATATATATACTCATATACGAAGCCAGAGGGCGCAGAAAGTGCAAGATGGACTCATATAGTAGTAATAACTTACAACGTCCCAGGAAATCCCTAATATGGACAAAAGGGTCCAGCTATCACTGTATGATCTGAATAAAAGGCAGAAATCTTTGGAAACGTGAAGACATTAAACACACGATTGCGACAATGTATGGTTTATTTGTGCTTTTTTTCAATCATCTCCAGGTAATAAATAAAGTATGTGAACAATTCAGTGCTACATGACATAGCATTTATTACAGTACAGAAACTATTCTGCCTTATGTGATAAAAATGAAAAAAAAAAAAAAAGTAGTACATTAACAAATCATTTATTGGTTATTGTCCAACAGTGTATCTGATTTCTAAGCCAATTAAAAGAAAGAAATAAGAGAAAAAATAAAGTTTCCTATATTCCTATACAGTAGCCTATGTATGTATATATATATATGAAGGGGTATGAATACTTTCGCAAGGCACTGTGTATATGTGTGTGTGTGTGTGTGTGTGTATATATATATATATATACACACACACACACACACTATATGCAGGGGCGTAGCCATCATTTTAGAAGTGAGGGGGACAGAAATGCCCCTCACTTCTAAAATGATGGCTACGCCCCTGTATATAGTATACACGTGCGTATGTCTATACAGCTAAGCACTCCTTATGTGTATGTTCTTTATGGGAAAATGCTTATGTAATTTAGCTTATTGGGTTCATATTCTGATCGCATCTGCTTGCTGGTATATATGCATCATCAAATCTTTTATTTAAAAATAAAACTGTGTAGTTTACAGCAGAAACCTCCAGGCTGCAGTTATACCCTTCTCGTGGCAGCTGCCAGAGGAAATCTGGGGATGCCACCGGAAGTGGCACTGCGACCTGCCGCTGCCAGGATTTGCGCTAATGCGCGTGCTCTCTGCCGAATTATAACTTCTCACCAGGGCCAGCCCAGGCTCTGCTGGTGCCCTAGGCGAGATTATAGATTTCCGCCTCCACCCCCGACTAAAAAAATTCAGAAAATGCAGATATTCAAAACTTTACTATAATATAACATAACATAAATACTGATAAGTATTCGCATAAATAAGTAGTAAATAAATTGTGATAATAAATAAATGCACCTTGTAGGTATTGTATGAGTGAATCTGTTAAAACATTGAAGAGACCAGATATGAGTCATACTCCCAAACAGAGAAATGCAACCCACAACTATGGCTATAGTGACAAGTACTTATTACAACAAAGAAAAATATGAGCAATATGAAATGCCTAAAATAGTCTAACAGACAACAAAGGCAACAAAATAAAGACTACATTTTGTAATTTATTTGTAGACGTTAGCCAGCTAGTTAGCTAGTTAGTCTAATTCCTACATCGGTACTTCTGCAGCGATGTGGAATGATTTTGAAGTTGGAAGAGAAAATGAGATGGGAGTTTTTCGACATACCCTGCCATGAACTGGAAAAACAAAACAAACAAACAAAAAAAAACAGAGTTCACGAAGAGCTAGACAAGAGGAGCATTTGAGGTTAAAAAGTATATAAATTGTATTTTTTTTTTTTTAAGAAAATAACCAATCGTTACGCTATAAGGCCCTTCTTCCTCGGCTGAGATAGTTTAGAGCCGTTTGAAGCTGCATTTAAACTGCATTTTGGAATTTCAAGCTCGGGGGCACCATAGAAGTCCATTATATGGAGAGAAATCCTGAAATGTTTTCCTCAAAAAACACAATTTCTTTACAACTGAAGAAAGAAAGACATGAACATCTTGAATGACAAGGGGGTGAGTACATTTCTGTAAATTTTTGTTCTAGAAATGAACTACTCCTTTAAGAGCACATAAATGGCAAAACTATTTATTTGCATGCGCCATGCATAATTAATGCATTATGATGATGTATTATAATTACGTCATGAAACATAAAGTGTTTAAATTAGTCCATGTTTTCAAATCTTATGATTTTTCCGTTGATGTCAATTTTATTTTATTCTAACATTATTTTAATCAGTTCGATGATCGATCAGTACTAAAATTATGTTGACTGTCAGAAATTATTTTTCTTAATATATGGGTGTAGGAGCGCACGGTGGTCACAAGAAGGCGCACTTCCGACCAAAAAATAAAAAAATAAAAATAAAAAACTTTTCGTGCGGCGCTCCCCAGTCATTTTGCGCCCAGGCAACTGCCTATGTCTCCTATGCCACGGGCCGGCCCTGCTTCTCACCCTCTGCCCCGCACTCCGAAGTCCATAGAACTTGGTGGATGTTCATCTGAGGACTAAGGTAAATATTACCTTAAATGAAAATGAGCACGAGTACTTTACAATCAACCCAAAACAATAACCAACACAAAAGTACTTTGGTTAGATCCAGTGTAACCTGTAGGCTACATTTTTTTTTTTTTTTTTCAGTTTGTTACATTTCTAAACCAATTCTTTAGCTCATTGACGCCATCTGTTGGCATGATGGAGGCATAATAACAATTACAATTTTAGAAAAATAGTCACCTAACCACAGTTTATTAAAGTTGTTTAGAGTTAAATTAGAATATAGAATTGTGTTACATCTGTTATGATGCAATTTTATGCAATAATGTGCAAGTTTCTTTTTTTTTTTTTTTTAATTTTTTAAAAATGTTTTTCGACTGTCGTAATTTACCTTAACATGATAGACAAAATACGCCGTCCTAATAAATTAAAGCTTTTGAATGTGCAAAGGCTTATGTTATTAAATGGGTTTCTAAAACCAAAAACAAAGCAGGCTATTAGGCTACTGGTTACGTTTTAAAAAAAGAACCCATACTGAGCATAAAACAACCTGGCTGCAGCCCTTTTTAAAAGCGCGAGAAAGCCTGAAGCCATAAACACACCTATTTACACGCACACATACTGCATGCACAGACATATGGAAGTGTGTTAGACACTTACACAGTTGGATTAAAACATGTGCACACACAAAAGCAGGCACATTATAGCCTAGATGAAACACTGTTATTGTGTACCACATATAGTACACTGCTGAAGTGTTTCAATTATTTACATGTTTGCACTTCTGTTGAAGTGTTTTAATATTTTAAATGTATGTACTTCTTTTGAAGTGTTTATTTTCCTTAAATTTGCACTTCTGTTGAAGTGTTTTAATTATTTATACTATGATTGAATATACTATATATGAATTCACTATCAGTGGTAAAAGTAATAATTTTATATTTTGATTATGTGTGTCCCATTTTACATGAAAAAAGCACGTAGGTCAAAAATGGATATTTTAAGAAGCCATTTAAAAAAAAACATTAATAGTGTATTTAGAATATATTAAAAATATATTTATTTGCATTTAACAATTTACCAACTTGACTTCACCCTAATTTTAATAGCTAACCCATTTCACAATAGCAAAAAACCAAACAGTTGTGTTAGTATTTTTTAACAAAATGAACAACTTTAGTATTAATATCTTTGATGTATGAGAATAACACTTTAAGGTCCATAGCTTTTTAACAGCCCAGTCCAGTACAAAACTACATTAAATGAGTCGGCTAGGTAATTGGTGACCTAAAACAGTAGGCTATGTCCTTTCAAAGTTGGCAGAACTTTAGGTACTGTTGCCCATTTGTGCAGATAATCTTGCAGAAATAAGCAACAGATTTAGCAGAGTAGTCTTGTTAATCTGTTCTAAACACCAGCCAGAATCATGTGTTTACTATGAACTAAAGCTCTCTGTTGCCATAGAATAGCTTCAGGGGTTCGCCGCCGTAAGAGTGTTGCTGAGTCACACTGACCTTAAGGAAAAACATTCAGCAGAATCATTATGACTGCACACCCTCAAAGTCAACGTACCTAAGTGTTATCTTAAACCATCTCCTGTATCAAGTGTGTTAACAAAACTACAAAAAGATTTTCTTTTTCTTACCTGATTGGAATCATGGTAAAGGGAGCTACAGAGAACTTCTTTTCATTTAATTTCCAAGCAGTTAAGTCTATGGTTAGGAATATCTTATTCTTAAATAATGTGAGACGGTAATGCATGACTAAATGGATAAATCAAGTAAGCAAAGCATGCCAGTCATGTGATGAAGAATACAATATTTAATCAGCAAGTAATGCATGTACAAAGATGTAAACTTACTGCAGGGTGAAGAACTGTTAAGGCATCATTTTAAAGATATTTTCTAAAAATATTAATTTAGTTGGTGAGAATATTTAACACTCTATAAGGCAGTGGAGTGAAAGATTTCCCCGAGTTGGTATTGAGCTTGTTTTCCTTCTATATCCATCTTCACCTGTCCACGGTAGTTGAGTCTGTAAAACTCTTTATTGATCATTGATAGGGTCTTTCCCTTGGTTTCAGGTAGAATCATCTGAATATATAAAGCAGTCAAGAGGCACACAGTCCCAAATGGCACAAAGCAATACTGTCCTAAACCGCTCTGCAAAAACAAACACAGAGGACATTCAGAAGAAAAGGAAATCCTATTGTTAATGGGTATTTTCTCAAATATGTCAGATATTAGGACTTTTTTTCCAAGTTCTCACCACAAGGAAAGGGAAGATCATCCCTATAATGAAAAGGTTCAGCCACATTAGAGAGCCAGCGGTCATGTAGGCGGCAGGACGTGATGTTTGGTTAAAAATCTCTGTTGGGAGGATTCCAGTCACCCCAGCTACCGTATGAAGAAAAGAAATTGGAACACTATAGAATTGGTTACATTATCCTGTTGAAAAAACCAGCATATGCTGGTTAGGTATGTTTTGAAGCATGGCTGTTGGTTTGAGCTGGTTTAAGCTGGTCATGTGCTGGTCCTAAGCTGATCCTGAGCCGGAACTAGTCGCTTAGGACCAGCTTAGGACCAGCACATGACCAGCTAAGGACAAGCTTAAACTAGCTCATGACCAGCTAAGGACCAGCTTAAACCAGCACCTATGCTTCAAAACATATGCTGTTTGTTTTCAACAGGGTATATATACTATGCACTGTATGTCAGGGTGTTGTAGTTCACCTGGTCCCATGCCAAAGCTGAGAATATAGGTGAAGATGCAGGTCATGCTCAGGTAAGGCATCCAGGTAACCATATTCTATTGGGTGAAAGGTAAAACCAGAGGTAAAATAAATGGTTAAACAAAGTTAAACACTCTAGATGACAATAAAGTTAAAGTTGGACATTATCACTTTGGGGTTAGACATTAGCTTGTACATCACATTCCACGTGACAGTGTGTGTGGTGGTAAAGGGAAAGAGGGGTAATGCAACATTGAATAATACACACCTCAAGTGAAAGAGCTACAGTGAAGACTATAGCCCATCCTGTCATGAGAACATAGCCGCCCATCAACATCAGCCTTCTACCCAACCTTTCTATCAACAGGTTCTGCACACACAGATTTAAAATCATGTATGGCCATGTCATTCTACACAGAATTGATTCAGTATTCAGTTACACTATTAAAATGTAATCTAGGTCCTCCAAACAGATTATGTCTTGGCAAAAGATTTGTCCAGTCCTGACTGATCAGCCTAGTATTCAGGGTGAATTAGGTCACTCAAACTATGCAAGTGGGTCAAAGGATTGCCGGTATAGTTCTGGGACAGTTACATAATTGATAACAGATGAACGGAAGACTCACACATAGAATGCAAGCGGTGAATTCACACATCCCGGTGCCAATGGTCACATATTGGATCTGTCCTGCAGATATACCCGCTTCTTGGAACACATATGAAGCATAGAAGTAAATCTGAGGATTGAAAAAAATGGTCCTTAATCTTTTGAATTTCTGAGTGTGCAAAACACACACCAGCACTAACACTTGAAATCCTTCTGAAGCATTTTGAGTTATGTAAAAAAGTGTTATGTACAGGAAAGCTTTATGCAAGGCAAGTCAATTAGTCATTTGCTGTTTTAGTTTCTCATTTAATTTACAGGAAAGAATCGAATATGTTTTTCTAAGGTTTTTAACAGGTAACAATTTACTACAAATGCTGAATAACTGAAGAGAATTTACTAAATAAATGTTTCTTTTATCACAATATTAGAAGTGAATATATGCTCTTTTTTGCAAAAAAATGATCTCTATGAAGAATTTCAGTCAGGTTTCAGGCCCCACCACAGCACAGAAACTGCACTTGTTAAAATTACAAATGACTTGCTTCTTGCGTCAGACCAAGGCTGCATCTCATTGCTAGTTTTACTTGATCTTAGTGCTGTGTTCGACACTATAGATCATGACATACTCATAGATCGATTACAAAATTATACGGGTATTCAGGGGCAGGCTTTAAAATGGTTTAGATCCTACCTGTCTGATCGCTTCCACTTTGTTTATTTAAACAGGGAGTCATCTCAATTATCACCACAAGGATCTGTCCTAGGTCCTCTGCTATTTTCAATATACATGTTGCCCCTTGGTAATATTATTAGAAAATATGGGATTAGTTTCCATTGTTATGCTGATGATACTCAACTATATAGCTCAACAAGACCAGATGAAACTTCTAAATTATCTAAGCTAACAGAGTGTGTTAAAAATGTAAAAGATTGGATGACCAGTAATTTTCTCCTATTAAATTCAGATAAGACAGAAATATTACTTATTGGACCAAAAAACAGTACACAGAATCTCTTGGATTATAATTTGCAACTAGACGGATGTACTGTTACTTCCTCTACAGTCAAAAATCTGGGTGTTATATTAGACAGCAACTTGTCTTTAGAAAATCATATTTCCCATGTTACAAAAACAGTATTCTTCCATCTTAGAAACATTGCCAAGCTACGAAACATGTTACCTGTTTCTGATGCAGAAAAGCTAGTTCATGCATTCATGACCTCTAGACTGGACTATTGTAATGCACTGCTAGCTGGTTGTCCTGCATCTTCAATAAACAAGCTACAGGTAGTCCAAAATGCAGCGGCTAGAGTCCTTACTAGGTCAAGAAAATATGATCATATTACCCCAATTTTACAGTCTCTGCACTGGCTACCTATTAAGTTCCGCATCAGTTACAAAATATTATTACTTACCTATAAGGCCCTTAATGGTTTAGCTCCTGCGTACCTAACTAGTCTCCTACCACGCTACAATCCATCACGCTCCCTAAGGTCGCAAAACTCTGGACTTTTGGTAGTACCTAGGATAGCAAAGTCAACTAAAGGAGGTAGATCCTTTTCACATGTGGCTCCCAAACTCTGGAATAGCCTTCCTGATAACGTTCGGGGTTCAGACACACTCTCTCTGTTTAAATCTAGATTAAAGACACATCTCTTTAGCCAAGCATTCACATAATGCATCTCATAATCTTGTACTGCAGTTATATCTGATCAAACACACATTATTGTTCTTTAGCTTGGATTGAACAAATAATTTTTGCTTGGTTGGAACAGCAGCTACGCTAATTATGTCTCTATTTGTTTCTGCCACGGGATTAACATCCCGTGGTAACTAGGATTTACACAAGCTTCAATCTGGATCCAGAACACCTGAGAAGAAATGATGCCAACCCCTCAGAGGACCTCAGATGAAGCCTACCCTCAGACAACATACAGAACTACCAAATTTCGCCATAAATTAAATATATTAAGTTTCTACAATATATAAATATATTGTAGAAGCTTAATTTCCTGTAAAGCTGCTTTGCAACGATTTGTATTGTGAAAAGCGCTATACAAATAAACTTGAATTGAATTGAACTGAATATATAATATTAAAAATCAGCATTTTTAAAGATAAAAATTAGATACATTACTATTCATGTTTGTGGTCAGATCATTAAGATCTTTTAATGTTTTTAAATTAAGTCTCTTATGCTTACCAAGGCTACATTTATTTTATGTTTTTATGTTTTTTATTTTAATATATTTAAAATATATTATAAAATGTAATTCATTTCTGCGATGGCAAAACTGAATTTTAAGCAGCCACTGCTCTAGTCTTCAGTGTCACATGATCCTTCAGAAATCATTCTATGTTGATTTGGTGTTTTGAAAACAGTTGTGCTGCTTAATAGTTTTGTGGAAACAGTGTTATGTACATTTTTTGAACTTTATACTTATCAAAGAATCCTTATTAAGACATGAATCTATTTTAACTTCTGATAAGTGCTTTGTGTCTGTTTGCATGCATTTTTATCCCCTGGAATCATGAAGACTCCTTCAAATATTAACATAAAGCCTGCAACATAAGCATTTATTCTCATGATCGGCTGGGTGTGTTTTTTTGGTAAACATTCAGTTTATGAAGCAATGCACCGGTGATCCAGTTACACTTGAGTTTAAAACAAAGAGCCAAAGATATAATGACACAGAACTGGACAGAGGCAGGGTCTCACCGAGTCATTACCACACAGTTGCATGGCACTGCTCAGGACCGCCACAGTGATGAGCTGCCAGCGGACGCTGCGGTCAGTGAAGAGCTCCCACGGCTGTTTGGCACGTTCTCCCTTTGTTTCATTCTGTTCCTGCAGAATCTCATCCAGCTCTTCTCTCTGCACCTCACAGCCTCGCAGACGCTGCAGTGCTGTGGAACAAACATGATTTATGTATATAATCATGCGTGAGAATTACATGCTTTGTGAAACACAATAGGAGATATCTAACGATTTGTACTATTTTTTTTTCTATCCAAACGAAGTGAATGGTTTACTTTCATTGTATGGCCAAAAGCAGCTTTGACATTCTGGGAAAGAATTTGAATTATCCCTTTAAAAGTGTTAAAAGTTATTAAAGGACATATAATATTCTTTTATCTGTACACTCTTAAAAATAAAGGTTCCACAAAGAACTTTTCAGTGAGTACCCTATTGAAAAAAACAGCATATGCTGGTTAGGTATGTTTTGAAGCAAGGCAGCTGGTTAAACTGGTCCTGAGTTGGTTATAAACTGGTTATGAGCTGGTTTGTAATCTAAAGAACTGTTTTCCACTATAAAGAACCTTTTGTGCATTTGAAAGGTTCCATGGATGTTAAAAGTTCTTCACAGAACCATAGATGCCAAAAAAGAACCTTTATCTTTCAAGAGTGTAGACTTCAGTGAGGATATCATTCTCTGTATTGCAAAGAATATAGCAATATACAGTATAACTGCACCAATACTTAAAACTCAGGCTCTCATACCCATTACGCAGGCCTCTTTGTCTCCACAGTCAATGAGGAGGTAGCGGGGACTTTCTGGAAACCATGGCAAGGTGAGGAGTTGGATGAAGCCTGGGATAGCATTACTAGCCAATAAGTACTGCCAACACAGCTCACTACCTAACAACTCTCTGAAAAAACAGGCATTTTAAAATCAGACATTTCAGTCATGCTTGTCTATTTAATTTGGGGGGAAAAAAAATAACATTGGCATGTTACGTATTTTCAATGCACCTCATAAATAAATAAAAAAAATTCTTTACATAAGGAAATGGTAATCGCTCTCATTAGCATCGTAAAAGATGCATCAAATATATAACATACTTCAGACTGACCACCTGTCCCAACACCAGGCCAAAAGAAGTGAAGACAGCTGAGGACAGGGTCACAGCCCCTCTTAAGTGTTTCGGTGCACTCTCACCAAAATACATGGGCTGTACATTCATACTGATGCCTGAATAGAAACAGAGAAGATGGTTTATAATAATAGCAGGAAGAAATTAACAATCGCAATGGCAAAATATAAAGGGTCCATTAACGAAACTGCATTTGCAGGTAATATATATATACACATATATATACACAGTACCTGCATTTATACCAACCAAAAATCTGGAGATGATAATCATCTCAAATGACTTTGCTGTTCGGCTTAACAATGCAAGCAATGAACTTGATAAGAGAAAGACATTGTTCAGCAACATAGTCTTCTTCCTTGGAAACAAGAACATAACAGGGTATACTTGAAAGATTTATTACTTAAAGTTTACTCTTTTTTTACAATTAAAGAAACAAATATAAATAAATATAAATAGAACAATTTGCATGGAACATGAACTTTAACATGTACATTATACTGTATAACAACAAGATTAACCATACCTCCCGAAACGTACTGACATTGGCCCTGCTATCAGGGCCCCAATAAAGCCACCCAGTGAGAAAATGGAAATGATAAAAGTCCATATCAGTGTGACCTCATAAACCCCCAACTGTATTCCCCATCGCTCCAGAAATGTCTCATTGACAAAGTTTTGAATGAACTGCAGGAAGGAACAGAGAACAGAAAAACTAATAATTAACATTAACAGACACAGAGACAACTAACAGGCTATGACATAAATGTAAACATGTGTACTCTTTCACAAACACAAAGCCAATGAAACACTTACAACAGTCGGTGCATTCATAATGGCCAGGTTGTAACCATATTGTAGAGTTCCCCCAATAGCTGTAGAGGTCACCATTAATACCAAAGTGGATGTATGACCCTGATTAGACAAATCAACTATAATGTTAACAGTCATTTAATGCACTTCTAGGCAACAAACAAACAAATCAACTTAACAACAAAATTAAATTATTAAACTACTATTAAACATTTCATTTCTAAGTGTCAACATATGATGTGATGTATGAACCAATAAAGGGATTTTGAGTCTCTCGATGTGCTCCATAAATTAATTTTAAATGTATTTTTTTTATATATTTTATTCATTTGTCATTATTAGTATCAGTTATATATGACTTTACAGTGAAACTCACAACTTATTTATTTAATTTAAAAACAAAAATCTGACTAAAAAGAACACCAGCAAAAGGACATAGACATTCTACCTTCTTCTCCTTTGTGGTCATGCTGTCCTCTTTATATTTACTAGTATTGCTTTGAGAAAAATAATCCGGAGGATGAAATCCAAGAATAAAGAAGGTAGTTGTCAGTTTGTGCTCGCCATTAAATGAGACACTGATGCTTTGAGAAAGGTGCGTAGAAAAGAGAGTTCGAGACTATGACACAAGTCTACAAATGTTACAGCCAATAATAAGTAACCTCAGAATAGTTTAACCAAGCACCCTCTTGACTAGATAAAACAATGTTGTAAAAGATTTTCGAATCCTCTTGAGAACTCTTGCTGAATTAAACTATCCTACTCTTTACAAACTATATATTGGCACTGTGTCCACTTAAAAGTTCAAATCCATTTGAAAGAAAATGAGATCGAATTAAACTGTAGTTCAACTCCACCTATCGGAATATAAATATAACTGTAGATAGCCTACTGTAAAACAGAATATTTACGTGTTATTATTTATTTATTTATTTATTTATTAGAAATAAATAAATTCAGCTTGTTTTACATTCAATCATCACATGTAGGCTACTTAAATATTTATGGTATCGCAGCATAGAAGAGCAGTAATAATATTAAGCCTATCCATTGATTCCATTAGAGGGCAGCATAACATTATCATATTTTGGCACTCTTGAATTTTGCACTGGAACAGAAAAGTTTAAGGAATAGATAAAAGCTTGGTTTTTGGTTGACCTATGAATTAATTAACTTTTAGCACATACTTTGGATCAGCTAAGAAAATGCTCTTGAGATGAGTTTAGGTAACACAAAGAAATGCATAACTGACCTAAGACCTCTGTGAACATTTGGGTTCTTCCCCTAATGTGTTGTAACAGCAGACCACTAAGAGCGATCAACCAAATCAATCCAATCTTGAGGAATCATTTTAATCAGGTAAAGCAATATGCCTACATGTGGGAGTGGATTAAAAGAAGCCATGCCACATCTAACATTTGTGACCATAGAAATATAGATAAGATGTTGCCAAGTCAGTGTAACCAGGACCCTTCTGCCTCTAAAGAAATAACTGACCACTAATAAGGAGCTGTATCTCACGCATTTTTAGTAAACGTTTAACAATAATTTTAAAACTTAATTCACTCTGTAGTTAGTTCTGAATATCAAAGCAATGTCAAAAAATATTTTACATAGTTAAAAAGGAAAAATAATTATTACATCACTTACATCGAGAAAAAAAGAGAGTTAAAAAGGTTTAAACAAAATATGTTACAACACTATCAGATCTCCAGCGACGCACGCCTCTCTTTAGCTCACACGCACGCGCACGCGCGCACACAACAGAAGGATGTCGAGGGTTCTGTGATAGGAGTGATTAGTAGTAATGAGGTTTTGTAGTTAACAATGTTTTACCACTTATCTTTATCATGATAGTGAATTAGAAAAAAATAAATAAATAAATATATATATATATATATATATATATATATATATATATATATATAGTTAGTTAGGGCTTCATATGACGTCAGTGGTAAGACGGCGTTGCTCAAGTTTGACGTCAAGTTCAAAACACCTGAATCGACGCGTGGCGTCTTTTGTCGAGGAGCACGCATGAAACTATGAAGAAAGATGCACACAGGTTTACTATGGAAGTCAGATTTCTAACCTATGCAACGGACTATCAATAATATTGGCCAATCTAAAGAATACGAGCGTGTCTTCATCTATGTTGGCAAAGATAAAAGCTTTAATATAAGAGACGACGCTGCGAATCCTTCACCAGCAAGTCACTTAAACGCCTTATAATGATGTATCGTGCTTTTTGGGATACAATATTCCTTCTCACCGGTGAGTAAAAGTGTTCGATGTTGTCTTCATTCAATTTACTGCCATTATTTTTATTAAGTAACTCTGAAATGTAAATTATGCCTCAATTAATGAACCAAAATATTAGAGTTAAACATATGAAAAAGTTTAGCCTAAATAACCCACATTGCCTCAAGTGGAAACTTAGTCAAACTATCAGATTCTTGTTTTATTCAGAATTTGAACTGAATCTGTAAAGCTTTTACAGTTATTTTATATTGTGTATGTGATTTTCCAGTAGTGTTTATATATATATATATATATATATATATATATATATATATATATATATATATATATATATATATATATAGCCTAGTTTTAGCATCATGATTTGACACTTAAGTCATCAATATAAAAAACAATAATATTAGAGGTCCACTTCTCTCCTGACACCCACCGTTTCATTCTCATAACTAGTAATGACAGACTAATGTTATATAATTATTCTGCTTTGTTGTACAGCTTTTTAGCTTGATAGTATGAAGAATGTGCTGTCAGTGTTTCTCCAAGGCACTGAAGAAACAGTGGTTTGCTGTCCTTTTTTGTCTAGCAGCTTCTTTGGCTCAGTAGTCTTGCTCCTGTCATTAACAAGGTTAACAGAGCTTAGTTTAAATATAGAGCCATTCTTTAGCGTCCATCTTTTATGGCTTTGTTTCTACAATGAAGGCAAGTTCTTAACTCGGCAAACAGTTTCAGTGAGAGAAAGTCTGTAAAGATTGAAGGAATTTTAAAATCAGCTGGACATCATGTTTGCTGTTGCTTTCTGTGCTTTTAATATTAGGCAAATGTTTATGGATTACATCATGACTGGGCGTTTTTAAACCTCCCTGATGCAGGATGCTCTATGGTAAAGCATTGACATAACAGTACGACTTTCTTAAAAGCTATTTTACAAATGAATTTGATTTGACTTGACTTGATGCCCCATAAATAGCTACTTTTAATGACAGTGATTGTATCTGTATTGCAAGCACCTGTTTTATTCTTCAAGGATATAGGCAAGGTTTCCAGTAATAAATGTCCCATTATCTCAGTAAGTGATTTTGGTACAATGATGGTTAAGGAACGACATCTAGTAAGAAAACCCTCAGTAGGAATACCCTTGCAATTATAACAATTTTGTCATTAATTATTTACCCTCATCTTGGTCCAAAACTCTGTGACTTGCTTTCTTTACATGTAGACATTTTGAGAAATGTCTCAGTGTTTTTTGTCCTTACAACAGAAGTCAATGGTCACCAAAACTATTCGGTTTCCAGCATTCTTTAAAATATCACCTTTTGTGTTCCACAGAAGAAAGAAATACTAACTATCAGGAATTTATTTTTATGTTGAATATTCATATATTTTATTTTAAATATTGATTGATGAAGGGTGAAGGAGGAAGAATGGGGTTGGGAAATGACCAGGTTCATACTCCACAACTCTTTTTATGCAGCAAACATGTCCAACTTAACACTGGTCCGACAAGAGTTTAATCGAGGCAGTTTATCAGTGTATTTTGTGTTTATTAATGTACTTATGATTTAATTATCTCTGCATGGGATGTGGACACTAAAACATTATTGTAACCCGGTGAGCTTTTCTGAGGAGTTTTCCTTTGCAATGAAACACAGTGCCCTTTCATTTAACAAAGATTTTCATAAAGGCCCTGTGCACAAATAAGAACATGCCTTGAGGTCCCAGACTCTCTTTCAAGCCATTTTAGAGGCACGAGAATGAACATTAGACAGATGTTGCGTCAGTATGCGTGGCCTTTACTTAAAAAGAAAACACTTTTCTTTTCTTTTTTTTTTTTTTGCAGACTGTCAATCTTAAAAAAATATAGCTACAAGCAGTGATAATTGGGGTCCAAGCACAACTCAGTCGGCAAATTATGTTGAAAAGACATCAGATTGACATCAAAAGACAAATATGCAAATCAAACTGATGTCAAAAACTTGACACAACGTTGATTTGATTTAACTTGAACGTCAAACATATTGGCCTACATATACATTAAACCAATTTCAGTGTGAAATTAACTCAAACTAGGGATGTATTAATATGAATAGCATTTAACATAAAATCAATTGAGAGGCCTTAAGTATGTTTATATAGTGACATTTTTCAACAGAATAAAACCCACATTAACATGTCAAATTGACAGCCCAGTGTCAAAAATATTGAGAAAAAAAATGGACTGTGCTGCATCACTGTCTACTGCCTACATAGACAGCTGCCTCCTAACCATCATGGAACCTTATGATTTGGAACACATGATGTAGACAGCAACTTTAACCCCTATACAGATAGCTCTCTGCAAGGGTTGCTCGACTAATTGTTTTCAGTAGTTTGGCATTAGTGTATTGCTACGCCAATGGCACAGTACTCTTATAAGCATATCAGAACTTGCAGTATTGATTAAATGAAGTTTATTTATAATAAACATTTTCTTAACTCACCTGTCATGTTGGATTTTTTTTTCACTGAGCTCATTGCAGTGTAATTCTACGCATATATGATGCCTTAAATCTCTTTTGCTTGGTAGCTTTTGGAGCAGAGCGATACATTTTGTGATTTGTGGGGGTTCTGCCATTTTCTGTAAATGTACGAGTGAATTAAGCACACCATGACAAAGATTCCTTCGGCAGTGTCTTACCTGTGTATGCGGAGAGATCCGCATCACAAATCCACTTTAATTTATCTTAACCCAGTCTTTCTCTAGCATCTCTTAAAATAGACTGAAGGTCAGAAGTCAGTTACTCCCACTGATGTTCCAGGGCATTTTAATTGATCTCTGAGTCTAAAGCAAGTGGGTTTTAAGTAGCTATTACTCATTTGCGCTGGACGCCACTCAAGCCTTTTTCTCTCTAGTGTGTGATGCTGTTGTTCCGCTGTTTTCTCATTGCTGTAACGGTCATGAGTCTGGCAATTTTTGACTTTGTTGGATCCTCATTTTCACATTTGGGTAAGGTGTTCACAATACTGGATTTCACAGATTCAGTAGCAGTTGTATTTGAATAGTTTTGAACGCCTCATCCTAATCTATTTAGCTGTTCTCAGCAATATTAATTAATAATAGTGCTATTGTTTTTGAATATGTGCTTGCTGTGTTCGATTTGTAGGTTCCCTTTTTACATATGGGCAGGTGCAAGAGAATTCTACCTCAACAACGACCATTGCAACCACCACAACAACGACTACCACCACTACCACAACAACCACCACCAGCTCGACGACAACCACTACTACTACACGTGTCAAAAGTATGCTCTGTCTGTTTTTTACCTTTATTTTCCTTTTTCCTGCTTTTTCCTGTCTGCTTTTTCCTTTACATTTTGGCTTTCATAGGTCTGAAATCCTATGTGTATTTCTGAATAAGAATGCATATATTCCATGAACATGGAATATATTATATATTAAACATTAGACTGCAGCCTCATAGAAATTAAAAAGAAAAGATTTCAAGTATTTAATTTATATAAAAATAACATTTAATATTTAGGATTATATAATAATTAGTTTGCTGTCTAGAGGTTGACAGATATAGATCTTATTGTGAACGATCTCATGTATCCACGCATGATCCATGTATATGTTTTTTTTTTTTTAATTTTTGACTTTTTTTTTGTCTTTGTAATGTTTAATCAAAGTGTCAAAACTTGATCTTCCCATGGAAATGACAGACTTCTCTTTGGTGATGTATGCTAGACACCTCCAATCAAACCTCCTGCTTAAACCCTGCCCCTCAACAATCAACTGCAACCGTGCATTTATTTTTCAGTGCAATGGCCACATCTCAAAGTCCCATCAACAACCCATGGATAGAACCAAGTCCCCATCCTACATTTTTTCTTTAGCTTAAAAAAAAACAAAACAAAACAATTTTGTCCTCAATTAATAAAAAAATGCTGGAAGGGGACACATAGTAATATTAGGCTGCTAACACAAAGAAGATTTTAATCATTGTCCATTAAAATTAGCTTTTTTATTCATTATACTGCAGACAGTTTTTATCCAATGTAAATACCTTCTGTAGACAAAGCTCACAATGATTAGAAATGGGAATCTGTCAATTTCAAGAAAGCCCCTCAGATCTTGACCGGTAGTCCTGGCTAAGTCTTGCTTTTTCTTGTCTTATACCATGTCTGCTTTTGTACTTTCTTTAAAGCAGAAGTGTGCCTTAGGGAGGATAGAGTCTGAGAAACTGGCGAGTCTTGAAAATATAAAATCCAAAGGGCTGTGATCTTCCAGATAATATAAAATAATTCTATAATTCTGATTGGCTGAGAACTTGGAATTTCTTGTAATTTTTCTTTTCCACCAGTGCCTTCCACAAAACATCACTAATTTGGCTCTAGCTTTGATGATAATAAAGGCCGGAAATGTAATATTATTTGATAATTCAGTTTGTGTTAAAGTGGGGTCAGTAATGATGTCATCTTGTGTGTTGTTGTTGTTCAATTCTTGCATAGATCTTTATATTTTATTAATCCAAATATTGTCATTTATATCCATATTAAACCTAGCTTCTGTTTATTTTGTTTTTGAAGAATTTATAGCAGCCGCTGTGCACTCTCACTTCGATGACTGCCCCGACTCCCACAGCCACTTCTGTTTTCATGGCACATGCCGCTTTCTCATACTGGAGGAAACACCTGCATGCGTGTAAGTTCTAAGATTGTCCTTTTTTTGAATATTACTTTTTTTTCATGAATTTTTCCTGCATTCTGACTTCCCCTGGTCTGTTAACAATCCGCATTTTCACATTAGTTTTTTTTTCAAATTTGATCATTAAGAACAGTCTGTTTTCAAGGAGTCAAAACAGACCTGTATGTTCAAGCAGTCTTACTTTCTGCCATATATTTTTCACTCGCTATAGAGTATGCTCAGAGTACAGAGACTGGTTAAGTGCTGTTTTATTTAATGATATCATTGTCAGCATTGCTATGGCAGTTTTTATATGAAATCAAATGCTGTGTATCTTGATTACTGAAAAAAAAAAAAAAAAAGATTCCAGAAATCCCAATACTATGATTGTAGTTTGGGTCAGATATTTTTTTTTTCTTTTTTTTTTTTTTAAATCTCATTTGTATTTTTTTCTGGTCCACATATATTTTTACATAACAGTGAGATTAAATGGCTAAACGGACAGACATGCATTTTGATTGCTGACTGACTTGGATAAATTCTTGCTGACAGCGTTTTCGTTAAGCTGTTCTTGTCAAGATACAAGCATGTTTTGTCCTTTGCTAAATTGCATTTCCGCGTATAAATTTGGCACAATAGCAGTATCCAAATCTGGTGCTTGTGTCTGAGTTGGTATGAGCCCTCCTGATGTTAGGGAATTTATTGTTTTCTTTTCTCTGTGTCCACATCCGTATGTCATAGTTCACCCCAAAATGTCAAATGAATTATAGTCAGTTTGAATTTGATTGATTTTATGAACATGATACTGGCAGATTCCTCATTTTGGGATGAAATGCTTTTACTAACATCTATTAAATATACTCATGTTTTGCCATGCATAGTGTCATATTTGACTTTAGTTTTATAAAGCCCCCCTTTTCAGTTATAATAAAAGTCAGTCTTGTTTGTGTAGATGTCATCCTGGCTTTGTGGGTATGCGTTGCGAACATGCAGATCTCTTGGCTGTGGTGGCGTCAAACCACAGGCAGCAGACCGTGGCCACCATGCTGGTGTTGTGTGTGGTGGGCAGTGTTCTACTCATGCTGCTCTGCACTTTACTAAAGTGAGTATTATTCATTTAGCACACAATTAAATGTATTTATCTGTATTTATTATTAACTTTGTAAATTAAAAATACAGTAAAACTGTAATAATGTGAGATATGATTGCAATTTAAAATAACTATTTTCTAATTTATTACATTTTAAAATGTAATTTATTACTGTGACAGCAAAGATGTCAATACTCCAGTCTTCAGTGTCACATGATCCTTCACAAAATATTCTAATATGCTAATGTAATGCTCAGGAAACATTTCTTCTTATTATCAATGTTAAAAACACCTGTGCTGCTTAATATAGCATTTTAGTATGTAATAAAATCGGGTTATGCATTCCAGCATATATCATAATTTCCCAAGAGCAGGTTATTTATTTGGTTTTATATCTGTCTTTGTTGAACTGTGCAATACAGTTTCTTGTGGAGGAGAAAGAGGTCATTTATAGAGTTCACACATTGTCTTTCTAGTTGTTGGTGGAGACGGGGTGGTTGTGGGCGAGGTAACACCATTTTGTGTTGGTCGGAGAAGCCTAGGAGTATTCTGACGGGTGGGACATCATGCTGTCACTCAGAAACAGGTATTCTGGTGCTACATTTCCATTTTTACACAACTTTTTGCTGAGCTGTAGTGTCGTGTTAAGTGTCATGCGGTGTCTAATTATGATCATCAATAGGGGGTGTTTGTATGCTGAGACCAGCATATGTGTGAGGCCTTTAACATTTAATGGCCTATGATTTGTCTTTGCTCAAGGATTTAAGCTGTTAGTTTAGCCATCTGTTGTCACTCTGTCCTAAGACTGTCAATGAATGTATGATATGTAGAAATAATTTATATTTGTCTACAAAACTTTTTTCAAAAATTAAAGCTTTAAAATTAAACGATTTTTAAAAACGATTCAGTCAAGTGTGTCTAAACCTTAACCTGGTAGCATATTTCATGTTATGTTGTGAGTGTATGTTCCTTGTCTTAGTGGGCAGATTATGTGTTATCACTGGAGGAACTGAACATCCCCAGACATAATTACGCAATTAGAAATGAAATTGTTGGAATTTTGTCCATACAAATACCCTCAGTTATCTCTGCCAGTCTGCTCACAGAGCTGCTTGTTGACAGAGTATTGCAAACCTTTAATTAGATTTGTCAACAGGACATTGTCACATACTTTGTCAGCATCGTCAGGCATTTCTAATTGTTAGGTAGAACTGTGGCTATGTTTCCACAGTAACATATCAATACATTTGCATCAGTCATCAGTTTGAAGTAAAACACTGTGTCATGTTTGTCTTACATATGTGTATGTTTTGTCAATTTTCTCTTCCACTTCCATCTTCTTGTCTTCTCGTCTCATCAGAAAATGTTCCTTACGCACAAGGTATTAATTTGTAAAGTGTTTTGGAGTAGTTTGATCAAACCCCACTGCTTTCCCTATTCCTAGAATCTTACTATGTGAACAAAAGGTTTCTACATTGCTTGCAATGGCTTAATGCTTTTATTTTTCATTTGTGTTTTTCTCATGCAAGTGGTTTGACCTGCGTGTTCTGGAGCTCACGCAGGTGCTCTCTTAAAAATGAGACCACAAAATCTTCCATCTTACTCCTGGACTTCGCTGTGACTGCGTTTCTCAGACTGGCACAGCTGGTAAGCGCCGCACATATTGAGAACATTTCGATGTGGGCAGTGGGAGAACTCAATCAAACATGGAACTTTACATTCAGACAGACTGTGTCATTCCAAAAAGGATATTTTTTGGAACAACAACAGCAATGACAAGAGCTAAAGATGGAACTCAAAAACTGAGAAACTCTGAAAGAAGAACTCAGAACAAGCTACATGGAACTCAACTACAGGATCCAGTGATGTAGAGACAGGGCCATTTCGAATAAGGTACGGATCGATGGCCAAAAAAACTGATCTGAAAGTGAAAACTATGAGAGAGGTTTTAGAGAAATCATTCTGACTAACAGAGCTTATCTTAAAGCTATAAATATCGTTATAGATGTATAAGACAACACTCCCACAGTTTTTCTTTTAAAATAATGTTATTATAAGCAAAACACTAATAATATGCCATTAATGGGATGTGAACTCACTAAAAAGTAGTTTAATGTATACTTTTTAACATGGATATAATATCACATTATTTCTGTATCACGTTAATGGATAAATAATGGGAGATAACTTAACATTTAAGTCAGTCAGGTAGCATAGTAATATTAAAACTACAACAGACTCTTGCCAATTTATTTTAGCTCGATCTGCTTATAATGTTGATTAAAAACCGTAAACAACTTTTCATAGATTAACAGCAAACATGAGACACTATAGCCAGCTCTGAGGGACAAATAATATCTTTTACACATTATAACACTTTTAATTTTTTTTATGGTTTTTTTAATAGAAAATATTGGAATTTATGGTGAAAAATTTCACAATTTTGACATGTAACTTGAAGTTATGCATAGATTCACAAATCCAACACGATATTTTCTTCATGCACAAAAAGTGCTTGTTCATATAATGTGCTGTCAAAGATTTGTCAACATCAGTAGGATAAATGGTTTTTAAAGGGAGGCTCAGTATGTTCACTATTTTTAGTCATGGTATCATCTGCATGTTCACATATGGTATGATTGGATGCATGCATATCTGATCACATAATTAACACATATTTCACTGTGCACTTGTGTGGCGTACATTTCAAACACATTGTGAATACAGTCACCTTTAGATGTGCACTTATGTTTTCCATGATGGATGTTGGTGTAATAACTCACTTGAGGAATAAAACACTTCACTGTATCCTAAAGTGCACCATTATCAAGTTTATTGGGGCACACATATGCATACAGAGGCTCCAATCATTATTGATATTGTTCAATTTGATGCACATTGTCCTTATTAACTTACGGAGTCTTATAAGATATACTGAAACTTTTACACTGAAATATTTTAATCCATATGTTCATTTTGTTCTCATTGTTTTATCTGTCCCAAAGCTTTTGCCAATCTCATGTTTAAAACAAATGTCAATTGACCCTTAAGGTCAGAGAGTTTATATATCTTTATTTTGGAATGTCAAAATGTGGTGCTGGTACAAATATAAAATATGCCATTGTAGGTTTTATTCAATCAAACCCCTTCTCAGAAGCTGGCAAATGACAAAAAAAAGAAAAGAAAAGAAAAAGAAAATGATTTGATATAATGATCCCCAAAAGTCATCCAAGTGATAAATTAAACACTTAGGCTGTTAGCATGGGCAACATTTGAGTTATTGTCTATGTGAATGATTTTGATCAGCCTGAAAGAACAGATTCAGGATGACTGATCCATGTTGATTTATTGATATATGTGGCTGATCCTGATATGTAGTTGAATTATAAAATTTATTACATAAACAAACAAATGTGATTGTATAAGGACTGTGTATAAAATTCACGAAAAATGAGTGAATGAGAGTGCAATGACAGAAAAGAAAATGTATGTAATTGAATGTTAAACCTCAGATTTATCAAATTTTTTGTTTTGGTCTTTATGAGAGTACTTTGGTTAAAAAGGTAAAGTAAGCTTTGGACAATTCGGACTGAACAGTTTTGTAACATGCAGTCATTGCATAATTTCCAGATGTGGAATTGCAGTCATCCGTTATGATGATGTCACACTCTTAGGCCTTAGACTAGAGATGATGCTCAGTGTTACATCTCTTGCTTTGTTTCAACTGAATCCTGTTTAAACCTGGTTAACTGCTTATTGACTGACATTTATGTATGATATACTGTAAACACCATCTGTTGTTCTCTTTAAAATACTGTCTTGTTTCATGTTGGGAAAAATGCTTTGTAAATAATGTGTGGGAATATTATTTTGGTTGTATATGGAAAATGAGGTGTTTTCTTGACTATCACTGATCATCAGTCAAGCATGAAGGTAAGAGTTAGATGATTCCAATAAGACTGTCACATGCTTGGCTGTATGATGTTTTGTTGAGTGTTTTGACCTCTTTGTCTAAGTTTGCATATTTTTCCAAATATCACAAAGTGTGGCAAATTTTGGACTGGACCTGATTCTTTCTTACTTATCGTCTTTTCTCGGTTCATCAAACTTTTTATGAAGCAACTCTTCCTCCTTGCCAAGTTATAAACCGCTATGTCCATATGTATCCTCTGTCACCTGAATATTTTAAAAGGGTCAAACAAAGACCCAGAGTGCTCTTTTTGCTGCGGGTAAAGCTCAGCTCCTTTATTTACTTACTTGCCAATTTATTTATTTGTTTGGCTAAACCTTTTGTGAGATGAGGGGAAGGCCCCTAGAGATCATGGCCGAGAGCAGTTAAGCTTACGCATGAGTGACCACATGATGCAAAGTGCCTGCATGATGGATATTGCGTGAGTTTGTTTTTTTTTTTGCTTGTAATTTACTTTCTGTGCTCATTCCCTATTTTAGCTTCAATTCTCTCCACATATCTTATGCTATTTTATTTATTTATTTATAAAGCAAGTAGTATTTCCCCCAAGTGCCCCAGGATAGATGCCGGTAAAGAGACTTTAACATCCATGAAACTTTTCCACAGCACAAAAAGGTTACTTATGGTGGAAAAAAAATTCTTAAGATTATAATGCTTTTCACGCTAATAAAAAATTGTTCTTTAGTGGAACTGTTTGCTGAAAGTTTCTTTGGAAAACCCAAAATAATGGTTCCGTTCTCTTCTTTTGGAGCCTTTATTTTTGTCTTTCTTCCATCTGTATTTCGTATATTTCATCTTAACTGCTCTTAACCTCGATCTCCTCTCCCTTTCTTCAACCACGATCCTCTGTTGATGGGTTTCCCAATCCCATTAAGGTTTTCAATTGGATTGCAGCACAGCCCCTCATAGCCGACTGGCTGAGCCTCTAAAGCCAGCTTTGTTTTAAGCGCTCTGCTGAGGGAACTCCAGCAATATACACAACACGCAGCGAGATAGAAACACAAAAGAGAGGATGTATTCCAGTTGTCGATTATGTGAACATCGCCTGAGGAAGCACTCAGGGAACAGCAACTGTGTACGGGCACATGGAAATTCACCGTCTGTGTCCTGCTGGTGTTTGCCCTCATTTCATAATCTTCTCATCTTATGCAAATTCCACAATAATTGAAGAGCATAATCATTTTCATATTTTATTTTTTGCCATTCTCATTTTTGCCCCAGTTTGTCAGTCTTTTCATGTCCAACCATAGCTGGTATCTGCTGGAGCAGATGGGGAGGAATAAGAGTATTTGGGTATTAGGGTTAAGTGATCTCCCTCTCTACCATCCATCCACAGCAGCCTCGGCGCTGAAACAGTGATATCAGTGCTCTACAGAAACTACCCCTATTGTCTTTATATTATTGTCTGAACTATTTCACAGAAGAATTTATATTCTGATTCATTTGTCCAGTGATGTAAAAAAAACAAAACAATCAAACAAACAAAAACTCTTAGATTATATAAATAATTTTGTTTGCTTTTCAGCTTATGTTATCAGACCATGAAAATTCATAAAGTACAACTATCACACCAACTTAAACTAATTATGTCCCTCATTCAGTCCACTACAAGACATTTAATACAGCGCCCTCTGCTGAGTTTATAGAAAACATTAACACGTTTTTATGCGTTTTTGTCTTTAACTATAGATTAATTTATTTAATAATCTATATACACATCCTAATCAATTTATTAATTGTCAGTTGATCAGTAAATAATTTATCATTAATTTCTGTATATATATGAAAAGTTTAATTTGCAAAAACATCTGTTTTTAAGAATTTTCAAAAATCATTTTTTGAAAATGAAAAAAACACCAGACCACAAAACCAGTTTTTTCAAACCACAAAACCAGTCATAAGGGTCAATGAAATTGAGAATCATCTGAAAGCTGAATAAGCTTTTCATTGATGTATGGTTTGCTAGGATAAGACAGTATTTGAGATACAACTATTTGAAAATCTGGAATCTGAGGGTGGAAAAAAATCAAAATATTGAGAAAATCGCCTTTAAAGCTATCCAAATGAAGTTCTTAGTAATACATATTACTAATCAAAAATTAAGTTTTGATATTTATGGTAGGAAATTTACAAAATATCTTCATGGAACATGATCTTTACTTAATATCCTAATGATTTTTGGCATAAAAGAAAAATAAATTTTGACCCATACAATGTATTTTTGGCTATTGCTACAAATATAGCTGTGCAACTTAAGACTGGTTTTTTGGTCCAGGGTCACATATCTGACCAGTATTTTACCAGATGCTATATCTACAAATGAGTGGATAACAATCAGACAATTTTCACAAACAATATAGAATTTATTGGCAGATTAACAATAAAATATAATGTATTGGCAGTATATTATGATTTCATTAAATCTAAACTTCTAAAAGAACATGATTTTTTGTTTTCCAGTCCCACATTCTGATGCTTCAGCTTACATCTTGTGTTTCATCATATGAAACGTGCATCTGGAAAAAATTTGGTCTGTTTAAAAATTAGTTTAACCCTGCAGCAACATTACATAATCAGCTGCACTGGATAAAATTTGTTCACTCTCAGTCTGTGTCCTGTTTTAATCGAGCTGGTAGTTCATCTAGGCTCTGTAATCTATGCTGTGGAGGAACATCGAGGTGCCCATGACACTCTTGTCTGTCAAGCAGGTAACCTCGAATGCCCAATGAGCGTGAGGTCAGGTAGTCGTTCACATAATGGTCCCCAACATGAACTACACTGGAGGCTGGAACACCACACCGTACCAGTGCCTGGGTAAAAATAGCAGGGTCTGGTTTAGCAACCCCAGCTTCTTCTGAGGTCAGGAGAAATGAGAAGTGAGTGAGAAGTCCGCATCCCCTCAGGATCCCTTCCAAACGCTTGTCGAAGTTGGACACTACGCCTTGCTTGAGTCCAAAAGCGGTGCAGAACTTGAGGGTCCTATTAGAATCAGGAAACACCTGACGGTGACACAATTTGAGATTATAAAAATCCATATTCCTCATTTTAAAGTCAGTGTAAGATACTTCAGCATACTAGCCTATATTCAAGCTATTTCAATTTGTCATTTTAGAGGATAAGAAATAACTGGCAATGGAGAAGTACTGAACAAGCGCCCCCTACAGGGGATTCAGGAATTAATATTAAAAACACCTTAAAATACTGAGTTTGAAAGAAAGAAAGAACTATTTTAAAGGCTAAAATATCTGAGAAGTCAAATACCCCTTACCTCCCAGTTTTCAGGTCCACAAAAGTTGTGATAGAGGTTGTTGGCGAGTCTATCCAGTAAAGCAGGGTCATCTACCCCACACTGGGCAAAAGTGTCCCTCACTAGTCCAGTCCACCACACCTGACTGTTCATGCCCTGAGCTCTGCCATAGTTGGGAAATAGGCGTGATTTCTGCCGGTAAGCCTGTCTGAAAGCAGTTTCTACCTGTGCAGCTGGCAGCTTGAGTCCTGCTCGCTCTGCTTCGCTGCAGTACTGCTCTCCAACCGAGCGCCGGACCTTTAACAGAGTGTCCTTCACATCCCATAACACCCAACGCACTGGCCCTCGCATCACCGACACGGCTTTACGCTCTGATAACAGCAATGACACACATAACCTACAGAAGGTAACGCAGGGTTAGAAAGCAAGGTGATAGAAGGTAAACAGACTGGTCACTAGAAGTTGTTTTTCTCTAGGGGGCGCCTGGCGGCTCAAAAAGCCGAATCCCACAATCGCTTTTTTGTGCCTCTGGGGATATTTCAACCCTGAAAACAGCATCCTATAAAAATAAAATAATTTTAAAGATTTGACAATTAAAAAGACTCTGACATAAATTGGAACTTTGCACCAGCAATTTGAAATGAACCACAGAAATGCTTCATCCAGAGTCCAATCCGAGTAAAGATGAGAAAAACATACACTATCGCGAGGACGTGCTACTTCTGCAGAATAATTATTTACACACATTTAGAAACTTTAAAAACGGTTTAATTTAAAATACATTTTGTAGAAACTAATTATGTCTAATTAGAGATATTTTCTGGGCCACCAAGTCCCGTCGTTTTGACAACCCTACTCGGTTCCTGCTAATAGCCTTTCTACCCACTATTTCTATTTTACAGTGAATGAGTTCTTCATTATAAATGTCCGTACAGGATTAGATCAAACGAACAAGGGTTCCACTTTTGAAACAAGTTACACATTTACATCAATATGTTTGTCTTCGGTCCTTGTACAACAGATGATTTCTTGAAAGCAGGAAATATCACAGGTTTGACTGCATTAGTGAGCACCTCTCATAGACTCCCATGGTTTTTATATCTGCCTAACCCTACTACTCCAGACATAACCATCACAGAAAACTGTGCAGGACACTATATTTAAACAGAAACACGATTCGACTGATTTATAAGACTTTTTAACTAGTGAGAACATGTAAAAGTCGTCATAATTAATCACTATTTAAGTGAGGACATTTGGCCCGCACAAGTATAGCTAAACAAGTACACACACACAACCTAAATATTATCAGTGATAACATTGGGAACATAACTAAAATACAGTTTTAATGATGCACAATGATGATCGTATAACAAATTCATAAATTATAGTGAACAGATAAATACGTTTTAGAATTCAGAAATCAAATCATCCTAATTAAGGCAGATGATTCGTGTAATTTAATGTTTTGTTCTCCCCTCATTCAGTGTCACAGGTGTCTCTCTGTCCACAACTGCTTGAGAGTTCAACATGCTCTTGATTTATTTGCTCAGTTTGACTTCTCAATTGACCAGCAGTCTGCCTGTACATTCCTGACTTCCTGATTTTGCGAGTAGTCTTGCTAAAGTGAGAAATAGCTTGTATAATGCTGTCAGCAGTCCAGTGTTGTCGGGTGAGTGTGTTCTCTACTTTGAAGGGACCGTCTCGTGTACGACGCACTCCAGAACAGACTGCAGACGTCCGCAGCTCTAGTCCCACCTCGTGAATCAATTTACGCAGATATTTCTGAGTCTCATTCACACACTGGACCTCTGGTTTGAAGTGAGGAAAAGAAATGTTAAAGGACACACGGTAAACATAAACTTGTATACAAGTACGTAATATATAATTCAGCGTACTAACCTAATGTGAAATGCGGTGGACTGAAATGCATGCATCGCAGACCAGTCAGAATCGGTGGGCTTTTACCATGAGGATACAATAAACCCCTCACTGCAAGCTCGTAAGCCTCCTGAGTGCGCAAATCCACCTGAGAATACCTGCATAGAGACATAATAACATACTCTGAGACATGTTATGCATAAACCAAATATTTACACATAGACAGTATGAAATGTAATATGTAGAATAATATTATTATAGCAACTCACGTAATTAAGGCTTTCTGGTTGGCTCCCTGTATCATGGCAAGAACTCTCTCGAGCTTATCTAGGGTAACGTGGTCTAGACAATAAAGACACAAAGTTTAATACAAATTCTTAGTCTGTATACTATACATAACAAATATGATAGTTATGATATTGTAATGCACACATTACCATATGTGGTTTTTTCAATGACTCGGCCTGTGTCAGTGAAATTATCAGTGGCTTTTCCAAACTCCCCTTCAAGTGTGTAGTCCTTCAAATATAAAACAAACACAACAGTCTGCATAAAACTGTCTACAAGACATCAACTAAAAGTCCTGATTTGGTCATCATTTAGTACGAATTCTTAATCAATCAGTGGAAAAATTATAGGCATAATAAAAAATAGAACAGCAGTTAAATGTGAGATGAATTATTATGTAATATAAAAATATAACCTTTACCCGAGTTACATGTGACTTGCACAGATGCTCCAGCACTCCATTTCCTTTCCCAACGCCTAAAACTGAGGTAGAGATATGAGAGAATTGAGCACAGAGTGCATTTCACAACAAATCACTTGAAAACTTAAGAGTTAAAAATTTTTGGTCACCCAACACCCCAGAGGAAAAAGCATCCAATCGATGACCAACTCCGACGTGAATCTTATGAAACTGTGGCCCTGTCACTACAGAGGAAAAGCAAGTTAACACCTTAAAAGTAACAATGCATGACTGATTTACAGTTATGCATCAATCATATATATATATATATATATATATATATATATATATATATATATATATATATATATATATATATAGTAGTTATGCAAGTACAACTAAGATTATTTGCACTATTTTCATGACAAATATGCATGCCCCCGATTCTCAGCACTGCAATGAAAATCTTCAATAGTAAAATATACATTACAGCAGTATTTGTAGCACTGCCTTTAATGTATGCTAATTTAAAAAACAAACCAAACTACAATTAAGTCATTCTTGATGATTATGAAAATAATGTCATAATGCAAAACTGTTAATGGTTATAAAGTGTTTATGTGATCTGGACATATTTTTGAAGGTTTAGCCACTAACCTAGAGGATGGTCTGCCAGTGTGGGGACCATAGAGGGTGATAATAGGAGATCTTTGGAGCTGCTGTTCTCTGCACCGGACAGAAGCTGGAAGTGCACTGCAAGCTGAGGAGCTGGTGGAGGACAGGAGTTCAGCGCTTCAGAGGAGGGAGACAGGGAATGCATTGAAGGAAGAGAAGAAAGTTAGTTTTCTGTTGCACTAATAATCATGTAATTAAATTAGCTCAGAATTGATCACAAAGCTAGTCGTTATCTATAAGCATTTACTTCACGAGTGACACAGACACTAACTTACCTTTTAATAAACTGGATTCTATGCTGTCACGAACATGTTTCCAGTGAACACCATGCGGTTTGTACACAGCAAACAGACCATCCATTTTACGGAAAAGACGTACAGCCTGAGTGGTCATCTTCGCCCAGAAACAAATGTTACAAGCATCAATATAATCTTAGGTAATAAACAGGGAAGCAAAAATTCACGTGCTGCTGTGCTGAAATTCAGGCGTGACCTTCTTCTTCTACTGGCCTTACAGTCTTACAGCCGCACAAGCGCCCTCTACTGGACGAGATACTTCAGTACTTCCAGCTAAATGCTTCAGTACCAAGAATTTACTGCAAACCTAATTACTTCTAGTACTATGCATCACAATGTTGTCTCCTCATTATAAATGTCTTAGTAAACGGGAAGTGTCAGAAGATCTAAAATTGGAATCAAATTAGAATATTTTTGTGGGTTGTAGCCTACCTGTCCTTCAAACTCTGGTATACAAACATAAAGACACTGTTTCAACACTGTTTAATTCAAAATCCTTTTGAATTAGAATAATTTTGAGAATTCTTTCAAAAGTCAAATGCTATGAAATTCAGTCTTATATTTCCTGGAGGTTGTTTTTTTCTTTTTTTTTTTAAATTAAAAGTTAAAAAAGTTATGGTTAATATATTATATACTATACATACATATACATATATATATATACTATACATATACATCTGAGTGTAAAAAGGCAGCATGTCTTTTAAAAGGGTTAAATAGGGTTAATCCTTATGTATGTAGAGATATTGTGAAAGATCTGTGTGCCAGCCTGCTATATGCCTTTAGTTACACCACTGCCATTAAATTGATAGAGCAGGTGTGGTTCACATTACAATAAACACACAAAATGAGTAAATATTATACAGTTCACACAGTGCATATGTTTATTCTGTAATGCTGCAATTAAGCAGGTAAACAAAGTAAATGTTGAACAAATAATATAAAGTGTGTTCACTGAGCCTGATTGTGACTGTGTTGGGAAGCTGGTCTATTCAAACAGACTTCTCCGTTGTGAAAAACACCAGCTAGAGGAATAAAACAAAGCTTTGACCTTCACTTTTGTCATAATTATTTATTATATAACGACCTGTCAAAATTAACCCACATACAAAAACAACATTATAAATTAATTAATGGTTTACATAGTTTGCACATTGAATAATCTGACAGAGTGCTGATAAAGAAGTGTAATGGGGTAACAAGCATAAGTCTTGGTGTGGCTCAACAGTTTATGACCGGTAAAATGCCCCTATAAAACAGTTTATAGGGGCGTCGTAATGGGGGTGGGGGATTGGGGGAGAGGTTAGGATGATTCCAACGCCTGGCGAGGGAGAGGGGGCCTGGGAACGTGGAACGTGATCGCAGGGGGCCCGAGTCAATGGTGTTCAGGGGGCCCGGAAACCATAGCAGCGACCCTGGTTTTAACATTCATTTGTATTTACCATTGGAATCAAATCAGACCTGCACACTCTCCTTAAAATTACAGGAAGAACAAATATTCAACCTTAAACACTGCATTGAATGCATTGAACACTTTAATAATGGAATGCATGTTAATTTAATTTAAAGTTTATTTGAACAGAGAAAAATCCTCAAATAAAATTACAAATGATTTACTATTATCATTTTTAATTGTTATGAAGCAGCAAATATAAATATGGCATTCACATTGTGTATTAATTAATCTTTATTTCACTTGTCATAGATCATGGGTCATTAGTCTAGTAATTAACTGATTAGATGAATCAGGTAATATATTAGGTAAGTTTGGACTGAGTCTGACAAGCACTGTTTTAGATTATTAACAGCTACAGCATGCAGTGTATCACCAGCTAAAAGATGAATTCATCTAACTGTATTTGCAAAAATGTTAGAAAAACAGAAAATTTCTATATACAAATTTAGTAAGATTTCATAAGAAATGGAACATTTGTAATGACTATTATAAAAAAAATTAAATAAAGACAACATATACAGTAGTATTTGTAGAAAGTCTGTAATATATATGCACATACATTCAAACATACATACTTTTGTTTTTCTTTTTATCATATTATTATCATATAGTCATGGTCTTTCTTTTTTTCTATTTCATATTGCTTTTGCTCTTTCATTTTTATATACCCTCTGTAGCCGTAGCATCCTGAAGTTTTCCACTAAGGAAAATGATTCAACAAAAACATCCAAACTAATTATTCAGTGGAATGGAAATTAAACTTTGAACTTTTATTTTGCTGGAACGGAAAATGGAAATGTATTTAAATATGTTCCTGGTAGAGGAAGAAGCTTCTTCCTCATCCTACTTTATCCAGTATTATGAAATGTGCTGTACAAATAAATCTGCACTGAATTATTTGAAATGAAAATAAGTATACTGTATATCATATGATGTGTACACATACACTCATATAGTTCAACCTTTTCTTAATGACTTACCAAATGGGGAACACAGGAGCAAATGCCTTCACAAGAAACTTATAATTCTAGAGCTCTAAAAAGAGGTATGCAATTGTTTTCTTCCCATTTTAGCATATAAATGCAGTTACGTTACATAACAAAGCTGTCACCATCCAAAACCACAAGGATGTGACAGAGTATAATGACCTTTAATCTGATAATGCCCTTTATTTACTTAGAATCACTGCATAATATATGTCATATTAGGGTGGAGAATTTTACAGACCAAATCAGTTGCATTGCTGAATGTGACTAATTAAGAAAATAGTTACAGCAAATAACAAGTCAGCAAAAAAGTCACCAGTCATTCTGCTTGTGGCAGCTGATTTTGCTGCTCATAATGAACTGAACATCATGTGGCTCAAGCAATGATTCCCAAACCTGTTGACAATGTCACGGTACCCACAGGATTATCGAACAGATATTTATGCACCTGCCATTTACTGCTATTGGCTCTATTGTTTGCAGGCTCGAATGTTCAAAATGTGAACATCTGAACACACAAGGGAGTAAGCAACAGGTGTGATTGCGTGATTGAGAACAACAGCTTATGACAGCAGAAGGTATTCATACCAGATTTAAGTGGTGATTTACGATACGTCCTGACCGAACCGTGTCTTTTTTCTCGCTAATTTAAAATTGAGCGTGACCATGAGCAATTATTTTTCTTTGTGTGGAAATACATGGTTAGCTGCAAATCCCTCAATCAGGATGCTGAGCTGATTAAGCTAAAAGGACACACGAGAGTGTTTGTCACATCTAATCGGTCATTTCCATAGAAACGCACAGTTAAAGAGTTTGTTTATGCTAGTAATATGGTTTCTACTTTAGATTATGCAACACTATTTAGTATTAACTAGTTGCTTATCAGCATGTATATTACTAGCATATTGGCTGTTTATTAGTACTATTAGCACATATTAATCCCTTATGCATGACCATATTCTAGATCCCTTAGCCCTACCTAAACATAACTACTACAACTACCTCACTTACTGTCAATAAGAAGTATTTAGGAGTTTATTGAGGGAAAACTCAGTTAATAGTGAATATGTGCTCCCTAATCTACAGTGTTACAAAATAATATCAGTTTTTCCTTGTCATTTAAAGTATGTCTATATAACAAATTAAAAGGTAACTTTTACATTACGTTTCTCATAGGAAAAAAGGAATTCCAGACTGCATGCAAGACTGCATGAAGGAAATATCCATTCATCATCCAACTGCTGTTGCTGTTGAGTTTGTTTGTTTATTTATTTGTTTGTTTATTAAGAAAGAAAGAACTGATGAAGAAAAAAAATTGGCCAATATATTTTAACATTAAGTCTGGAATTTATTGGTTTTGCTGGTTTCAACTTATTGGTGGACATTTAAAAGTCTATTGAAAGTCCATATATTTATATAAGTCCAGCATAAGGTTATTTTGAAGATTGTTTCGACTTGTGTGTTTCGAATATCATCAAAATATCATCTTTTGAACCCCAAAGAAAAATAAAGATCTTTATTTTTCTGAGGTTTTCACAGAAAAATTCTTTGGTTTAGCAGTTTAGCACAAAAATAGTTAATGACTAAGTTGAAAAGATGAGGTTTGAAAATAATATATTTATAACAGAAAAACATAACCGTGATTTCATTAGCTTTCATGTAATTGATTTGCAATGTATGCTGAGTCCTTTTGCTTCAACTTCACTGAGTGGTATTAACTCAATTTTACTCAACTCTCTTGTTATTTTAAATAATTTCCTTAATTTTTTTTGTTTTAAACATGTTTATTCTAAGTCTAAATATCATATTTTAACCAGATTTCCTAACAGTGTGAAAGAGGTTCATCCAGTAACAATATTCTTCTAAATATGGTAAAAAATAATTAATTAAATAAATAAATAAATAATGGTGCTTTTCAGTAAAATCAGTCTGTGTAAATTTGTGAGTGCTCTATCCACACTGTTAAACCAAGGACTTTAACACAACAGAGTCAAAGAGAGATTAGTTATTAAGTAACAGTTGGTATTGGTGAATGAGGTTAGTGCATGCTTTCAGTTCTATTCAGATAAGCTTGTTTATCAGTTCCCACATATCAGAGGACATCCTGTCAAATTCTTTAAGAAAACTTCCAAAAAATGATTCAACTTGTGACAAATAAAATAAAATAAAATAAAATAAAATAAATAAATAAAAATAAGAGAGAAAATTTGGTCCAATGAAGCGTTAAGGTTGTAAACCTCTGAGTGTGGTGTAGTGCCTAGTAACTGTGTGTGAAAGAGGAAAAGTTAGTGGATGTGTTATGTATGTGTGTAATGAGCTGAACATATACTGGGGAAGTGGGAGTATAACTTCAGTTCCCAGAGGTCCGGGCTGGAGTAAAGGTGTGGAGGTATCAACATACTTGTCTTCTATATACGGGCACGTATAGCCACAGTGTGTTCAATAAGAAAGTTCATCCGGACAGGTAAAGCAGAGGGAAGAAGGTAAGACACTTGCTTTCTATCTGATCTGTTACTTTTATGTGTCTCTAGCTACCAATCAGCTTTAAAACAACAAAGATTAATTGAAGATCTCGGTTAATAATGGATCCTCTTGAATTTGTACAACTTGTAGACTTGAATGAGCATGTGAAGTGTAAACAAAGCTATGACAAATTAATGCATCTATGTGACTGCTTAACTTTGGCATGCATAAAATGAACTTCATATATTTGTGGATCATCCTTGTACCTGTAGTGCTTATTTGTTTTGTTTCTGGACAGATTGCAGATATGGCAATTCAGATGAAAGCTTTACTGCTGGGTGCTGCAATGGCAGCCGTAGCTTGTACAACCATCATCGCTTTGGTTCTTTCTCTTGCTAATCACCAGACTTTGGATCAGTCATACTCAACACAGGTGCAAAGATGTTCAACTGTCAGTTACGATCTGCTTTTGTATAGATTTTAATAGATTAATCCGGTTCCGAGTTGTAAAAGAAATACTCCTCATGAATATTTTTCATGACTGCTTGCACTGCTTGTTGTTTATTAGAAGTAGATCATCCAAAGCAGATGTCAATATTTGCTTTATCTGATATTATTATAATAAAAAAATTTGTTGATAGCAGCTGATGACAGTTGTAGCTTGACCAGACTAGTCACATCTGTAATTTGTTGCCTTTGAAACATTTAAAAATAAGTTATTTTTTATACTTTTCAAAGGTCACTGTTTGAACTGTGAAGGTGAATGAAAATTTATGCATGACCACTTTTGAAGAGGGCAATAAAAATACAGGAAAGTAGAGGAGGAAAGAAGGGAAATAGGATCGGCTCATGACATTTAAACCTGCAACTGTGAACACATAGCTCTTATGTGTCAACACATGCACTAGTGATAACATTTTAACTTCACACAATGTGTCTATTTGTAAGATATTCATGAGTAGAATTTAGATTTTTTTAAGGACGTATATTTAACTCATAATATTAATAATTTAAAATAGAAAACGTTTAAAAACAAACATCAAAAATAACAGTAACACTTTACAAATAACTATACATGTTATCATTTTCAAGTTGTTATTAATGTATTAGTATTTGATGACATTAGCATGAACCTAAGGTAATAAATTCGGTAACACTTTACAATGAGGTTCCATTTGTTAACATTAGTTAACTATATTTGTTAACATGAACTAACAATGAAAAATTGTTTTAAAGAAAGCATTTATTAATCTCAGTTAATGCTAATTTCAACATCCAAAGTTGTATCTGTTAATATTAGTTAACTGACCTGAGTTAACATGAACTAACAATAAACCTTTGTATTTTTATTAACTAATGTTTAACAATAATAAATACTGTAACAAATATATTGTTCATTGTAGTTGAAGAATTACCAAAAGTTAACTAATCAGAACTTACTGTAAAGTGTTAGCATAAATTCTGTAAAAGTATTCTTCATGATTACTTAATGATATCTAATGCATTAACTAATGTTAATAAATGGATCCTCATTGTAAAGTGTTTCCAAAATAACTATATGAAGTTACTATATTAAGTTATTTATGAAGTTATTTTAACTATATGAAGAAAATCTCTATTGAGGTACATGTCAAACATCACCTGAATACACCAGAAAACAGATCTCATTCGCTTGTTGAGAAAGTGTTAACAGAATTGTGAACTGATGCCGATATCTATGGACTTTTATGGTAAACTGTTTGTTTTTATTGTTGCCGTTTTATTCAATTTTAATATCGAAATGTTAGTGAGAAGAAGAAAAATAAAAATCTTTTGTATCTTCTTTGAATGCATCTTTAGTAAAACAGCTCCATATTTAACAAAACACATACAAAATACTTGAACCCGAAACGATAACCTGTTTTACAGAATAGGAAGTTTGTTGTGCATAACGCCATTATGTATTTCACACATTATTATGTAGCCTATGTCTCGCAAAACAATCCATGGTAAAAAACCTGAAAAATATGTAGGACCTATATCATTTAGGACCACAATTATACCAAACAACAAAATAAATTCTACACAATTCCTCAACACAAACTATTTTCACTAATCCTGTGGTATAATATAATTACAATCAAATATTTTCTCTCAGGATGTGTGTTTCTCTCAGCAAAGCACACCCACAAAATCAAGTTTCGTCCAAATTTACGCAACTCTTTGTTTGACTTCCTCAGTATGGGATTGTGTTTGATGCCGGCTCCACTCACACAGCCCTTTTCCTGTACCAGTGGCTGGGGAACAAAGAGAACAACACTGGAATAGTCTCTCAGAAACAGAGCTGCGATGTGGATGGTGAGTACAGTGCTGGAAACTTGACCAGCTCTCTGTTCTGTAACTTTATAACACTTTGCAGTGATTAAATGTTGTCTTAGGCATCAAAGCTGAATCTAATGCATTTAGTCAATAGTACTGCATTCACTTTAGGTTTTTCAAGGAATACAGCACAAATTACAAGAAACTAAACAGTTTTAACAGGGCCATCACAAAACTTTGTGTGGCCTATAAACAGTTTTTTTTTTTAAATAGCTGAGACCCCTGCCCTCTGTGCCAAATGAGAATGCTATAAACTCATGTTTTAACTGTCAAACACTTTTATTGTTTTTAGGTGATGGCATATCTAGCTATGTCCAGAACCCTCCGGCAGCTGGAGAAAGTCTTAAGAAATGCTTGGATGTTGCCAAGGCAGCAGTACCCGAAGGACAGCGGAAAACTACACCTGTGTACCTTGGTGCCACTGCTGGCATGCGGCTTCTTAGGTGATTTATCAACAACTGACTGATGTGTCATATAGAATAATATTTGGCTACATCTGCCAAATATGGCAAATGTTGGCTATATTTTACATTGATTTTTAAATGATCTTCCTAAGTAGTGTTTTGACTGAGACAACATAAATGAATAACTGTATTAAAATGATCATTGGTTTCACAGCTTACAGAACAAAAGTCTAGCAGACAGCATCCTCGTAGAGGTCACCAAAACAATCCAAAGTTATCTATTTGATTTCCGAGGGGCCAGAATACTCTCTGGAATGGAGGAGGGGGCTTATGGCTGGATCACCATCAATTATCTCTTGGAAAGTTTAATTAAGGTGACTAATTGCATTCCACCGTTGATGAAATTGGGATCAGTTGACTATTAATGCAGAGTTTTTCAAACGTAAAGATCAGTTCATTTTTTTTTTACACATTTATTAATTTATTCAAAAAAATATAATCCTAACAGACAATGACATTGCTTGTATAATGAACTTATAAGTCCTCATTTCAATATATAATATTTACTAGTATTTCTGGTTATAGTATTTAATATTTACTATGTTTTATATTTTTCTACTTTTGAAAACATTATAAGACACACACACACATTTACTAATTTAGTTTTAATTTTTGTATCTACTTTTAAAAATCATTAAAATGTTTATACGTGTATAGGAAAATAGTTCATTAATTAAAATAAATAAATACATACATAAATAAAACCATTATCAATGCAACATCAATAAGTTTAAACTAAAGTTATTACCTTATCATCTCAGATATCTTTATTTGTCATTCTTTCAAAGGCTATTGAACAATGGAAGCTATAATGCTATATTCATTCTTGCCTTGACTCGATTAGGTCAATCAATCAACAGTAGAAATGATACTTAATCACGCTTAATCGCTTCTCTTTTGTTTGAACATCCTGTACCTCAACACTTTTTTTCCCTTGCAGCACACATTTGAGGGCCAATGGATCCACCCTAAAGCAGGAAAGATCCTTGGAGCTCTAGATCTTGGTGGCTCATCAACGCAGATCTCATTCACCCCAAAAGACCCAGTGAAAAACCCAGCTTCAGCTTTTAATCTCCAGCTCTACGGGTACAAGTATGAGTTGTACACACAGAGCTACTTGTGCTATGGCAAGGACCAGGCTTTGAGAAAACTTCAGGTCTACCTTCACAAGGTTGGTTTTTAAAGGGTTCGCTTACATAATTCAATAGATTATGTAGGTTTTACCATACTAGTTGTAGCACAATGCATTTACTGTATGTACAGTGCACAGCATAAATGAGTACCTCCTCTGAATAAATACAAAAGATGTATTTTCTTAATGATCACTAATATAATTCATGGAAAGATAAAAACAACAAAACAACAAAATATATGCCAATATTTTCTGTAAGATAAGTAAATTAGCCAGTTTTGTTTAAATGAAGGATTGCAGAAATGAGTAGACCCTAGATTTAATTCAGCAAATGTATAATATTCTAGTACTTAGTATGTCCTCCAGAACTTTAAGTATACTGCTCTGACCCTTGGACTGAGTGTACAAGTTCATGACAAATTTTCACATCTGTCCTGTTTAACTCCTGGAGGACGACCTCCTTAAATGCTCTGGTCTTTAATGGGGAGTTTTGCTCAGCTCGTGTCTACAGAATCCCCCACAGCTGCTCAAGAGCGTTAAGATTGAGTGAAACGCATGTCCACTGAAGGATTTTCACCTTGGGAGAATGAATATCTTCATTGTCATGCTGAAAAAATGCCCAATAATGCAGGGAATGAGGGGAGGGTTAGGGTATATCTTCTGTTTCAAGTTTTTATATTACATCACACAGTAGTGTGTGAATTCATGACAGCATTGATAAAGCACAACTCCCTCACACCTTCAGCACTCATTCATCCCTATATAAGAGCTTTACTACCACTGAACTTCACTGTGGGTACCAAGCACTTCTCACTGTACTCCTCTTCTAGCAACACCAGAACATTTCGGATGCTTTTGGATCCGAAATGATTGACTTGGTCTCTTGAGACCAGAGGATGGATTCCCAGAAGTCTCTATTTTGTAAATATGGGCCTTGGAAGAGGTTAAATGAGTTTATTTTGCTTTGGCTACAGTAGGTAATTCTAGTGGTGACAACCATGCATGTCACTTCTGCAGGCTGCGTCATACTCTGTGAGATAAAGTGTCACTCTTTTCATAGCTTTTGCCGGCTCTGAGACACTTGCATGTTATTTCTCCTGCTCTTTTTCTAGCAAAAATTCACTCATCACTAAATGAAAACTTAAAGTGAAAACCTGATTATTTCAGGAACCATTGTTTTTGAATGTCGGTGCTACTTCTGCTATATTTTCACAATTAAAACAATAATTTGGTATTCCTCTTGTAACATTGTCCTCTTTTATGCTAAGAAATAAGTCACCTGGCAGTTCTCTCCCAAGTGGTTCCACTGCTGCCAGCATTAAGTCTGAGTATGATTCAGTGGGCTATATAACACTTTTAATTGTCAGGAAATTACTTGTCTTTAAAAGTTTTGCTTCAATATACTTACCTGTTGATCAAAAATAGCCTTAAACCTATACACATTTTTTTGTTTTATTTAGTAACTTTCAGGAGGGTTTATTCATTTTTGCAACAACATTTTATCACTTTGATAAGAAAATCTTATTTTGCTGAATATTTTTGTCATTCTTCTTTGGTAATTGATCAAGCAGGCTTGTTGGAACATTATATCTCCAAAGAACCCTAACATGTCATCTAAGTAAAGAGTAATTGCTGAATTTGTTAAGTTTTAGAGGGGGTGTACTCATTTATGCTGTACACCGTAGGTTTGAAAAGAAAGTGTCTACCAGTAAAAATATGGACACAGTCGAATGTCTGATATGGTGTCTTTGCTTTATCCAGACTGCTGGATCATCATCAGTTATCAGTCACCCATGCTACCACGTTGGATTTAGCATCAATGTTACTTTGGGTGACCTCTACAACTCCCCTTGTGTGGTCAAACCAAACAATTTTAACCCCACGGCTATAGTCCTTTTCTCAGGAACGGGTAATTCATCCCTCTGTCTTTCTCTAATGGAGAACATTGTTAACCTCACCGACTGTGCATTTTCACCAGAATGTGGCTTCAATGGTGTCTATCAGCCTCCGGTCAATGGCGAATTCTTTGTGAGTGTTTCTTACTTTGTCGAATCATTTTTATTAATTAATACTAGCATTAGATTTCAGTTAGAAAGAAAATAGTTAGCATTGGATTTCAGTTAGAAAAAAATAGAGAGGGAGATATGCAGTTAAACAAAAAACCTTTTTCATATGTATTTTACTAATGTGTACATGGAAAAACACAAACACTGCAACAAAATTTAATATACATTGCATCATTTCCTGCCACAACATAAAAATTTATATTCTACCTAGGTTGTGAATATGAATTAGATATCTTAAAGGGATAGTTCACTCAAAAATGAAAATTTTGTCATTATTTACTCAGCCTCATGTTGTTTCAAACCAAAATATCTTCTTTTATGTTCAACATAAGAAAGAAACTTATACAGGTTTGGAACGACATGAGGGCGAGTAAATGATGACAAAATTTTCATTTTTGGATGAACTTTTCCTATAAATGATGTAATAAAAATATTGTGCATCATGAAATAATGTCAAGAAATATCTTTCTACTAGCAGACTGCACACAGAAAGAACTTGGATTTCAATGTAACCAGTTTATTCAATTCTCGAACAAATGAATCTTTAGTCGGTATACTTAAAAAAAAAAAAACATGACAAATAAAGTCTGATTTCTGACAGAATGACTCTTATTAGATGGCTGTTTTAATAAATAACTATAAAAAAATTAGTCATCACTCTGACAAATCCTTTACTCAGCTGAATCTATCAGAGCGGTTACTGAATCAAGGCATACTGAAGTAGCCTACAAGTTGCTATTTTAAATGATGTTCTCATCAGAATCATCCTCTACTATCCTTTTTGCCTTAATTCATGTTTTCATGTCTCATAATAAGTCTAACAGCTATATTTTATGCCAAGCTCAGGCTTTTTCTGCATACTTTTACACCTTTGACTTCCTTGGACTTGTCCCAAAAGCTCCACTGACCCGGGTTCTTTCCACCATTGATACTCATTGCAACAAAACCTGGACCACTGTGAGTCTACAATTACTATTACAATACATTGTAATCTTACATTTTATAGTAAAAAGCCTGGTGAAATGAGAAGTGATCAAGTGAATCACAATATGATTACATGTATCCACCTTATTTTTCAACGCGGAAGTAAGCAGTTTTCTGTGAATGGGTGAGACTTCCGGCTCATTAGCCTCTGTAGGGAAATAATGACAAGAATAATAACGTGCATTAAACTGTAAAACTGTTTGCACTTCATAATTAAGATTACACATTAAAATAATATGGTAAGACACACCAGTTTGCAATATCAAGCAGCAAAACCAGCGGTTTTGTACAGCTAAAAGCGAAATCAGACACATAGCTTGAAGCGAAATCAGACACATTCAATTTATAAATGGTCAGACCCACTCTTACAGGAAAAATAAGGTGGATAGTATATTTGATAATGCTGGTATATTCTTAAATCCATGTTCATGACTTTTTTTCTGCATTTTTTTCTTTCTGCAGCTTACCGCTGAAAATCCAACCATCAAGGGAAAATACCTAAAAGATTATTGTGCTTCTGCTCATTATATTATGATTGTTCTCCTGAAAGGATACAAGTTCAATAACACATGGGATCAAATCTCTTTTGAGAAACAGGTAAGGAATAGTTTCATCTCTTTAAATCCTTCCTTTGCCACATAAGCTGTTTAGTAATATGAATATATACATTTCATGCATACAGATCAATCCCATCCTTATTTAATAAACTGAATATGGATACTTAGTGATTCATCGTTAGAGACTATAATTTAACCCCAGGTTACTTGTATTGGTCAAGAGCACAGTGGAAGTAGCTCATAAACTGACATCATGTGCTCAACCTGACATAAATCAATATATCAGATGACCTCTGCTCCAGCAGTATGAGGAAACCTCTCACTTCTGGGAATCTCCCCGTATATGGCTTTTCTTAACTTCCCCGTCAGTATGATGTGGGGATTTGTACTCATATAAGATTGTATGATGTTTACAGGTAGCAAACACAGATGTTGGTTGGACATTGGGTTACATGTTGAACCTGACCAACATGATTCCTTCTGAACGGACCAGAGCGGTGACAGGGGTGTCGCACAGTCAATGGGCAGCTCAGATTTTCTTCATTGTATTTGCCCTCTTCCTCAGTCTGCTTATTATAGTCATCCTGTCTGTCCGTGATCTAAGCCACTGAGTTGTGTGTCATGAGTATGTATGTATACGTGAATATTTATTGCTTATATTTCAGACAACAGATGTGGAGATTGATAAGCAGCTCTTTTGACTACTGTTTGAGATATGATTTGAGATGAGACCTCACAAACAAGGAAATAATCTATGCATTTTGACATTATGATGACGAGATGTGATATCCTGTTTTTCTATCATTCTATACCATTTCTAGCAAAATGTAGCTTTTTGTGAGTTAAGTAGTGTCTTGTTTTGAAGGCTGACTAGTACCTCAATGATTTAGTCTGTGCTAACTAATAATTCATGAAACTGAGTTACAGAGATTTTTCATTCATTCATAAACTCTTGAATTGTAAAAGTATAGTTTTTTATTTGCTTTGTATTCATTTTCACTTCCACTCAGCACTTAAAGCACTTAACAGACATTAAATAAATGTATAATTATATTATTATGTGTGAAACCATTATTGTATTTTGTACATATTTATGAAATACAGAAATTACATTCTTCTTAAGCAACAATATATAAGCAACTTATTTTTTGCCTTTGCTTTTTACAAAGTGTTTGTACACTACCTTCAAAAGTATAGGGTTGGTAAGTTTTTTTTTTTTAAATGTAAAGTCACATAAAAGTAATTTTTATGTAAAATAAACATTTTTTAAAGTTTTATTTATTCCTGTAAGGGGAACGCTTAATTTATGAAAACTAAACAGAAAATTAAAAAAAAAAAAAAAAAAAAAATTATTTATAACTTTTTTTTTCTTTATAGTCTTTACTGTCACTTTTGATCAATTTAACGCATACTTGCTGAATAATAGTATTAATTTCTACAAAAAATATCTTACTAACCCAAAAGTTTGAATGGTCGTGCATGTTGTGTGTGTGGGAGTGTGTTTTCAACAGCAACCAGATTTCTTCTGTGCTGGTTCTCTTCTCAATGTTGTGTGTTTCTCCTTCCGTGACTTGCGCTGCACTAACAACCTAGTAGCAAGAAGAAATGAGTCTTTATGCATGGACAGAAAACACATGTATTTAACAAATAATAATTGGTGTGATGGGTTTTGTTAGTTTTGAGTCTTACTCTGCAAGACTTCTCATGGATTCTGACACATTCGCCCCAGTTGCAGCACTGCATTCCATGAAATGTATGTTATACTCCTAATGAAGGGAAAATACAACCAAACTTTTAGTAGAAATAAGCTTATGCAAAACAATTAGACAGTACTTTTGGGGTCACAATGAACTCTTACTCTGGCCAGATCCGCCCCTTCCTGAATCTGGACTTCACGCTTTACAGAATCATTTTTGTTTCCAAGCAACATCATGATGACATCATCAGGGGCCCTTTCCTGTGTAACATTGTAATAATACATTTTAGGGAAGGGGACGTTTCCATATATTTTGACTAAAATATAAGGAAAATGAAGAAATGAAAACATAAGCTACCCGAGCTTGAGAGATCCAATCTCGTACAGAAATAAAACTCTTTGAACATGTGATTTCATACATGAGCAGAAGCCCATCAGCTTTGTGGAACACTTGTGTGGTGATGCTGTGAAACCTTATAAAGATTTTTTTGGGGTTAAATAACACACAAACAAACATCTTTTTCCATCATGTATTATTTTGTTCTGTGGTCCTACCTCTCTTGACCTGCTGTGTCCCATATTTGCAGTTTAACAATTCTATCAGGCAGTGCAACAGTCTGTATACAGGTGTCAACACCTAGGTGCAAAAGAGTATTTATCTATGATACGCAAGTTTTTAACAAAGTATATAATATAAAATTTGACATATATCATATAGCTTTAAAAAAAAAAAAAAACAGTTATTCTCTTTGATAAATGCACTATATACACTTGGAACTGATCATTATAATTAGGCTGTCTGTTGCTGCATTTTTTCTTCCTAAAAATAATTTCTATATAGTTTGTATCTTAACACTTTTTACACTACTATTCCAAGTTTGAGGTCAATATTTTTTTTCAAATAAATTAATTTTAAGAAATGAATATTTTTATATTTTTATTTCATTTTTATCTTTAAAAGAATATTTAAAGATGCATTCAGTTGGTCAAAAGTAATAGTAAATACATTAATAGAGTTACAAAAATCCTGAAAAAAATATTAAGCAGCACAACTGTTTTCAATATTGATAATAATAAGAAATGTTTTTTGAGAATTAAATCAGCATATTAGAATAATTTCTAAAGGATCATGTGACACTAAAGACTGGAGTAATGACTTTGCCATCACAGGAAAAATGACATTAAAAATAGACTAAAATAGAAAACAATTATTTGAAATTTAACAATATTACTGTTAATACTGTGCAGTATTTTTGACCAGAGCATAAGAGACTTTTCTCAAAAACATAAAAAATCTTGCTGACCCAAATTTTTGAATGATAGAGTATAGCTGCTTTAGTATACAAGCCTGCCTCCATTGCAACACTCACCAATAGTGGAGCCGTAATCCTCAGTGAACTGGCCTTCATGGAAGCGTCTTATGAATGAAGTTTTTCCCACACAGCTGTTTCCAACCATGACAACATTAAACTGAACTACTTCCGTATCTGAAACTATATGACAGAGTTTGTGTTTAGATGAGTATTAGATATTAAACTTTTAGGTATAACTACATGACGATATTTTATCACTTTACTCACTCCTGTTCTTTAAATTTACTGTCTGCTTAGCTCCAGTGGTATCATGTTTTATGATTTGGTCCAAAGAAACGAGACCAGCAACAGTGCCTTTTGGAGCAGCTTCTTCATTTCTGGAGAAGGAAAAAGAAAAAAAGAAAAAAGTTAATTATTTTCTTATAACAAAGACATAAAGAACTCTTATATAGCTCTGTGTCATACTTGGCTTCCATGTTCCTCTGCTCAGAAGCTGGTTGATTCTCTGGTTGTAAGGTGAGGCACGGTTCACAAACCTTAACAAAACAGACATTTGTTAGTGATTTAAAGTAAATACAATTTCCGTTAAAAGCTGAAGTACAAAATATAAGGTCATTTTCTAAACGAAGAGATACATACCGCTAAGTCATCACTGTGCAGCTTGTCCTTGACCTCAGAGCTGTCTGGTTTATGATCTCCATCTTCTAATTCATTCCCAAAATCAGAATCAGCCAACCCACCAAGCCCTTGTTTGCCCTTATTAGCACGTCTGGACCCAAACTTCCTTTTAGTTGATGGAGACGTCTTTTCTTGGCTAACAGGGTTAGTGCTCTCTTCTAGCTGATTGCTACTTGTGTGTGCACTAGAGACATCGAGATACTCTTTATTCAGTCTGTTTTCAGAAATATTATGCACTACAGACACCTCAACTCTTTCAAGGTCCTTGTTTTCTTGCTTATTTGCCTTTGAGTTCTCATCTATCTCCCTGTCCTCTTTGTCTTCATCCTCCCTTTCTGCTTTGAGCTGCTGTCTGGGATTTTTGCGAGTTGAACCCATTTTTCTTCTTCGTCCTCCTGGTGAGTTGGGTTCACTGTGAGCCGATGGCATTGGCTGGAGAGATTTGATTTCTGAGTTTTCTGGTATATTGAGATCAGGTGCATTGGCTAAGTCATCTGGGTTTGGCTCTTTGATGATTAATTCCCAATCACAACTCGATGAACTTTCAGACGTCTTATTTAATGCTCTCTCTATCTCACTGAGAAGTGAATCCTCTGACTGATTAGAGTAATCGTGAGTTGTTTGTTGTCCTACATTTTCTCTTACTAAGCTCATTTCAGAGTCCTGAGACATCTGCAGATTTGTGTCTTCAGTTTCTATGTCCTCATATCCATCTCTTTTTCCTTGTATTTTTCCTTCTCTGAGATTCTTCCGAGTCGAGCCCATCTTTCTTCTCTTCTCAGTGGTAACAGTCTCTGACTGTGGATGTTTGGTAACATCAGCATTTACTAACTGATTATCACATATTTGAAGGGTATTTTCAGGTGTTTCAGGCATTGTTGGTCTAGAACTGTGAAGATGATCATTTTCAACTTTGAAATCAGTTGCACCAATGAACATTTCTGATTCAAGATCTGTGGTACTGACTGAAGACACTTCCTTGGACTGACTGGTGCTTAATGCTTCTTCCAAATCATCCGCTGCTTTCTTAGTCTCTCTATCCTCTGCCACACCAAGTACATCTTCATTATCGGCCATATTTTTCCCAAGCATTCCTCGAGGATTTCTCCGGGTTGAGCCCATCTTTCGCCTCTTTTCTTGGGTGGCAGGTATTTTTCGAGAGTTGTTTTTGTGAACAACATCATCCTGAGTGGCTCTAAGTTCTTGTGTGGGAATAACCTCGTGTGTGTTTTCAGTTTGTTCAGGCTCTGACACGATCTGATGAGCATCTTCATGACTAATTGTCAAGAAAAAATTGTCCTTTGTCCCCTCATTGAGATTAATTGCCTCACTCAGACTATTACTGTCATTTCCAGTATTGTCCATCCCCTTTTCCTCACTCACCTCAAATAGGTCATGGATATTCTGAGAAACTTCCTTCACTCCATTTTCTGGTTCAGGGAACATGTTTGAAGAAGCCACTGGATGAGAAAATTCAACTGGGAAGTTTTGTTCAAACTCTTCATCAAATTCAGTTTTTCTTGCACTAGTTTCTAAATGTGGTTCTGTATCCTGTTCCTGTGTCATTCCTTCACTATCTCCATCCATCTTTTTGAATTCTACTATTCTTCCCTGCCCTTTGTTCCCTCTGAACGTCTTACGTGTTGACCCCATTTTTCGTTTTTGAACAACTGGATTCAAGTTTGGTTGATCTTCTCTATGAGACTCTTTAGGAATGACACTTTGTTTAGGATCTAAGTATGTGTCAACATCTCCTAATGGAAGGTCTGAAACCATTTCAGCAGCAACATTTGAAGAACATTCAGATTCTATCAATAGTTCAGGATTTATGGTAGAGTTTGGATCGTTTTGTTCTGAGTTTTCTGCCTGCACATCTGATTTACAAACAATATCCTGAATATCATGGCCTTCTTTATCAGCAGATGAACTGAACAGTTGCTGGTGTACAGTAGATCCTGTAATGGCTTCTTCAAGTGTTAATTTCTCCTCTGAATTTGTGGTCTCATCATCAATTGTTGTATTTTCAGTTTCTCCCTCTTTCTCTTCAACCTCCTCGTCATTTACCATCCTCTTCCCTCTCTTCCGAGTTGACCCCATTTTTCTCTTCTGCATAGACTTTTTGGAGACTGGATTCATTTCAACTACCTTTGTTGGAGGAACATCATTAGATGATGCATGAATTTGGGTTTCCTCCATAAGCAGGGCATCAGACACGACCACATCAGAAAGACTATTACTATCTCTCACAAAATCTGCAGTTCTTTCTTGGAACTCTAATAAATGTGAGCCAGTATCATCCTGTGATGGACCAGTTTGTGTTTGAGATGCATCTGATCTTTGTTCCAAATCATCACACAGCTCCTGCACTGACATGTCCACTGTCTTCGTGGTCTTTCTCTCCTCATCTTCAACATCTCTTATATTAATAATTTCTTGTGTCACATTGTGATCAACCACGTTATCCCGGTTTTGAATTTCTGAGTGTGTTTCTGTGTCTTCCTCTTCTGACACTCCTTCACTATCTCCATTATTTTCCTTGGATTCTACTCTCACTTTTCTTTGTTCTTTGTTCCCTCTGAGAGGTCTACGAGTTGAGCCCATTTTTCGCTTATGAACATTAAGACTCAATTTTGAGTGTACCTCGTCTCCATGAAGATCTTCAGGAATGATGTTGGGAACACTTTGTTTGGAAATTGTGTCTGTTTTTCCTGAAATTTCATTCTCAGTAATTTCAGATATCAATGCTTCCGGTTTTGCATCAGTGGAAGTGTAATTTTGAATCAAATCTGACTCTGTAGTCATATTATTCTCCACTATAACTGCATCTCCAATAAGCTCAACTTTTCTGTCTAAAGCACTAGCTGCACAGATGTTCTCTTCTGTTGCTTCTCCTTCAAATGCTGGTGAGTAAATTGTTTTGTTTTCTGAGTGTGATTCTGTGTCTCGCTCTGCTGGTGCTATATCAACATCTCCAGTATTTTCATGGGACCCTGCATACATTTTTGTGATGGTTTGTGATTCTGAAATGTCACAGATACTCACTGCAGTATATTTAGATTCATCTGGACTGGGTTCATCATCCAAATTGAAGATTTCTTTTTCATCATGACCTTTTCTTCGTCCTGTATTCCCTTTGAGAGGTCTACGAGTTGAGCCCATTTTTCTCTTGTGAATAACTGGACTTGATTTTGAGTGTGTCTCTTCTCTGTGAGAGTCTGCAGGAATGATGCTGATGTCACTTTGTTCAGGAATTGTGTTTGTTTCTCCTGAAACTTCTTTCTCAGCATTTTTAGATACTTTCAATGCTTCCATGTGTGCATCAGGTGAGGTTTGAAGAAAATCAGACTCAGTAGTCATATTACTCTCCACTGTAACTGTATCTCCAATAACTTCTACTTCTCTAATTATCGTCACACTAACGTCCTGGATATTCTTTTCTGTTTCTTCTGCTTCACTGGTTGCTAAGTCAAATGTTTTGTTCTGTGTGTCACTTTCTAATTGTAAGTCTTTGTCTTCCTCTTGTGCCACTCTTTCAGCATCTCCAGTATTTTCTTGGGACTCTACATTAATATTTGTAAGGGTTTGTGATTCTGTGATGTGACAGGTACTTATTGCAGTGAATTCCTCAGACACTAAATCTGAACTACATGATGACTGCAGAAGAGCAGATTCAGACCTTTCAACAGGACCAACATCATTCTTCTCACATATTTCCATCTCCTGTTTTTTAGCTCCATCTTTTGTGCTTTGTAATGTAGATTCATCTGGACTGGGTTCATTCTCCAAACTAATTGTTTCTTTCTCTGCATTGATTATACCGTCACTGTCATGTGTCTCATTTGCATCATGATGTTCTATTTCTTTTCTTTGACCATTTTTCCCTCTCAGAGGTCTACGTGTTGAGCCCATTTTCCTCTTGTGGGTAACTGTGAATTTTGAGTGTGCCTCCTCTTTCTGAGTATCTTCAGGAATGATTGTGGTGTCCCTTTGCTTGGGAATTTCATCTGTTTCTCCTAGAACTTCATGCACAGGATTGTCAGATACTTTTAATGCTTCCAGTTTTGCTTCAGAAGAAGTGTTATTTTGAATCAAATCTGACTCAGTAGTCATATTACTCTCCACTATAATTGCATCTCCAATAAACTCAACTTCTCTGACTAAAACACTAGCTTTACATATATTTTCTTTTGTTGCTTCTCCTTCAAATGCTGTTGAGTCAAACGTTTTGTTTTCTGAGTGTGATTCTGTGTCTCCCTCTGCTGGTGCTATATCAACATCTCCAGTATTTTCATGGGACCCTGCATGAATTTTTGTGATGGTTTGTGATTCTGAAATGTCACAGATACTCACTGCAGTATATCTGGATTCATCTGGACTGGGTTCATCCTCCAAATTGAAGATTTCTTTTTCATCATGACCTTTTCTTTGTCCTGTATTCCCTTTGAGAGGTCTACGAGTTGAGCCCATTTTTCTTTTATGAATAACTGGACTTGATTTTGAGTGTGTCTCTTCTCTGTGAGAGTCTGCAGGAATGATGCTGATGTCACTTTGTTCAGGAATTGTGTTTGTTTCTCCTGAAACTTCTTTCTCAGCATTTTTAGATACTTTCAATGCTTCCATGTGTGCATCAGGAGACGTTTGAAGAAAATCAGACTCAGTAGTCATATTACTCTCCACTGTAACTGTATCTCCAATAACTTCAACTTCTCTGATCAACGTCACACTAATGTCTTGGATATTCTTTTCTGTTTCTTCTGCTTCACTGGCTGCTAAGTCAAATGTTTTGTTCTGTGAGTCAATTTCTAATTTTAAGTCTTTCTCTTCCTCTGCTGCCACTCTTTCAGCATCTCCAGTCTCTTCCTGGGACTCTACATTAATATTTGTGAGGGTTTGTGATTCTGTGATGTGACAGGTACTTATTGCAGTGAATTCCTCAGACACTAAATCTGAACTACATGATGACTGCAGAAGAGCAGATTCAGACCCTTCAACAGGACCAACATCATTCTTCTCACATATTTCCATCTCCTGTTCTTTAAGTACATCTTTTGTGCTTTGTAATGTAGATTCATCTGGACTGGGTTCATTCTCCAAACTAATTGTGTTTTTCTCTGCATTGATTATACCGTCACTGTCAAGTGTCTCATTTGCATCATGATGTTCTATTTCTTTTCTTTGACCATTTTTCCCTCTCAGAGGTCTACGTGTTGAGCCCATTTTTCTCTTGTGGGTAACTGTGAATTTTGAGTGTGCCTCCTCTTTCTGAGTATCTTCAGGAATGATTGTGGTGTCCCTTTGCTTGGGAATTTCATCTGTTTCTCCTAGAACTTCATGCACAGGATTGTCAGATACTTTTAATGCTTCTAGTTTTGCTTCAGAAGAAGTGTTATTTTGAATCAAATCTGACTCAGTAGTCATGTTACTCTTCACTATAATTGCATCTCCAATAAACTCAACTTCTCTGACTAAAACGCTAGCTTTACATATGTTTTCTTCTTTTGCTTCTCCTTCAAATGCTGTTGAGTCAAACGTTTTGTTTTCTGAGTGTGATTCTGTGTCTCCCTCTGCTGGCGCTCTTTCAACATCTCCAGTATTTTCATGGGACCGTGCATTAATTTTTGTGATGGTTTGTGATTCTGAAATGTCACAGATACTCACTGCAGTATATTTAGATTCATCTGGACTGGGTTCATCCTCCAAATTGAAGATTTCTTTTTCATCGTCTTTTCTTCGTCCTGTATTCCCTTTGAGAGGTCTACGAGTTGAACCCATTTTTCTCTTATGAATAACTGGACTTGATTTTGAGTGTGTCTCTTCTCTGTGAGAGTCTGCAGGAATGATGCTGATGTCACTTTGTTCAGGAATTGTGTTTGTTTCTCCTGAAACGTCTTTCTCAGCATTTTTAGATACATTCAATGCTTCCATGTGTGCATCAGGAGAGGTTTGAAGAAAATCAGACTCAGTAGTCATGTTACTCTCCACTGTATCTGTATCTCCAATAACTTCTACTTCTCTGACTAAAACACTAGTATTATGTATGTTCTTTTCTGTTTCTTCTGCTTCACTCGTTGCCAAGTCAAATGTTTTGTTCTGTGTGTCAATTTCTAATCGAAAGTTTTTGTCTTCCTCTGCTGCCACTCTTTCAGCATCTCCAGTATTTTCTTGGGACACTTCATCAATTTTTGTAAGGGTTTGTGATTCTGTGATGTGACAGGTACTTATTGCAGTGAATTCCTCAGACACTAAATCTGAACTACATGATGACTGCAGGAGAGCAGATTCAGACCCTTCAACAGGACCAACATCATTCTTCTCACATATTTCCATCTCCTGTTCTTTAGCTCCATCTTTTAAACTTTGTAATATAGATTCATCTGGACTGGGTTCATTCTCCAAACTAATTGTTTGTTTCTCTGCATTGATTATACCGTCACTGTCATGTGTCTCATTTTCATCATGATGTTCTATTTCTTTTCTTTGTCCTTTGTTCCCTCTCAGAGGTCTACGTGTTGAGCCCATTTTTCGCTTGTGAACAATTGGACTTGATTTTGAGTGTGTCTCCTCTCCATGAGAATATTCAGGAATGACGTCGATGTCACTTTGCTCAGGAAACGTGTCTGTCTGTCTTGATCTTTCAGTGACATCATCTTGCACAAGAAGGACAGAATCCGTCACAGCAGAAACACTCTCAGTGTTTTTAGATACTTTCAGTGTTTCCAGGTTTGCCTCATTTAAAGTGTCACTTTGAAGTAAATCTGACTGTATAGTCATATTACTGTCCGCTATAACTGTATCTAGAGTAAATTCATCTTCTCTGACTGAAACACTAGCTTCACAGATGGTATCTTCTGTTCTTTCTGCTTCAGATGTTAACTCAATCATTTTGTTTTCTGGTTGAATTTCTGATTGTGAATTTCTGATTGGGTCACTTGAAACGTCACTATCAGAATTTTCAGATACTTTCAACGTTTCCATGTTTGCATCAGAATTTTGATGAAAATCTGATTCAGCAGACATATTACTGCCCACAGTATCTCCAATAACTTCAACTTCTCTGACTTCAACTTCTCCTTCAAATGCTGTTGAGTCAAACGATTTGTTTTCTGAGTGTGATTCTGTGTCTCCCTCTGCTGGTGCTATATCAACATCTCCAGTATTTTCATGGGACCCTGCATACATTTTTGTGATGGTTTGTGATTCTGAAATGTCACAGATACTCACTGCAGTATATTTAGATTCATCTGGACTGGGTTCATCCTCCAAATTGAAGATTTCTTTTTCATCATCTTTTCTTCGTCCTTTATTCCCTTTGAGAGGTCTACGAGTTGAGCCCATTTTTCTCTTATGAATAACTGGACTTGATTTTGAGTGTGTCTCTTCTCTGTGAGAGTCTGCAGGAATGATGCTGATGTCACTTTGTTCAGGAATTGTGTTTGTTTCTCCTGAAACTTCTTTCTCAGCATTTTTAGATACTTTCAATGCTTCCATGTGTGCATAAGGAGACGTTTGAAGAAAATCAGACTCAGTAGTCATATTACTCTCCACTGTATCTGTATCTCCAATAACTTCTACTTCTCTAACTAAAACACTAGTATCAAGTATGTTCTTTTCTGTTTCTTCTGCTTCTCTGTTTGTTGAGTCAAATGTTTTGTTCTGTGTGTCAATTTCTAATCGTAAGTCTTTGTCTTCCTCTGCTGCCACTCTTTCAGCATCTCCAGTATTTTCTTGGGACACTTCATCAATTTTTGTAAGGGTTTGTGATTCTGTGATGTGACAGGTACTTATTGCAGTGAATTCCTCAGACACTAAATCTGAACTACATGATGACTGCAGAAGAGCAGATTCAGACCCTTCAACAGGACCAACATCATTCTTCTCACATATTTCCATCTCCTGTTCTTTAGATCCGTCTTTTGTGCTTTGTAATGTAGATTCATCTGGACTGGGTTCGTTCTCCAAACTAATTGTTTTTTTCTCTGCATTGATTATACCGTCACTGTCATGTGTCTCATTTTCATCATGATGTTCTATTTCTTTTCTTTGTCCTTTGTTCCCTCTCAGAGGTCTACGTGTTGAGCCCATTTTTCGCTTGTGAACAATTGGACTTGATTTTGAGTGTGTCTCCTCTCCATGAGAATATTCAGGAATGACGTCGATGTCACTTTGCTCAGGAAACGTGTCTGTCTGTCTTGATCTTTCAGTGACATCATCTTGCACAAGAAGGACAGAATCCGTCACAGCAGAAACACTCTCAGTGTTTTTAGATACTTTCAGTGTTTCCAGGTTTGCCTCATTTAAAGTGTCACTTTGAAGTAAATCTGACTGTATAGTCATATTACTGTCCGCTATAACTGTATCTAGAGTAAATTCATCTTCTCTGACTGAAACACTAGCTTCACAGATGGTATCTTCTGTTCTTTCTGCTTCAGATGTTAACTCAATCATTTTGTTTTCTGGTTGAATTTCTGATTGTGAATTTCTGATTGGGTCACTTGAAACGTCACTATCAGAATTTTCAGATACTTTCAACAATTCCATGTTTGCATCAGAATTTTGATGAAAATCTGATTCAGCAGACATATTACTGCCCACAGTATCTCCAATAACGTCAACTTCTCTGACTAAAACGCTAGCTTTACATATGTTTTCTTCTGTTGCTTCTCCTTCAAATGCTGTTGAGTCAAACGTTTTGTTTTCTGAGTGTGATTCTGTGTCTCGCTCTGCTGGTGCTATATCAACATCTCCAGTATTTTCATGGGACCCTGCATGAATTTTTGAGATGGTTTGTGATTCTGAAATGTCACAGATACTCACTGCAGTATATCTGGATTCATCTGGACTGGGTTCATCCTCCAAATTGAAGATTTCTTTTTCATCATGACCTTTTTTTCGTCCTGTATTCCCTTTGAGAGGTCTACGAGTTGAGCCCATTTTTCTCTCATGAATAACTGGACTTGATTTTGAGTGTGTCTCTTCTCTGTGAGAGTCTGCAGGAATGATGCTGATGTCACTTTGTTCAGGAATTGTGTTTGTTTCTCCTGAAACTTCTTTCTCAGCATTTTTAGATACATTCAATGCTTCCATGTGTGCATCAGGAGAGGTTTGAAGAAAATCAGACTCAGTAGTCATGTTACTCTCCACTGTATCTGTATCTCCAATAACTTCTACTTCTCTGACTAAAACACTAGTATCGTGTATGTTCTTTTCTGTTTCTTCTGCTTCTCTGGTTGTTGAGTCAAATGTTTTGTTCTGTGAGTCAATTTCTAATCGAAAGTCTTTGTCTTCCTCTGCTGCCACTCTTTCAGCATCTCCAGTATTTTCTTGGGACTCTACATTAATATTTGTAAGGGTTTGTGATTCTGTGATGTGACAGGTACTTGTTGCAGTGAATTCCTCAGACACTAAATCTGAACTACATGATGACTGCAGAAGAGCAGATTCAGACCTTTCAACAGGACCAACATCATTCTTCTCACATATTTCCATCTCCTGTTCTTTAGCTCCATCTTTTAAACTTTGTAATGTAGATTCATCTGGACTGGGTTCATTCTCCAAACTAATTGTGTTTTTCTCTGCATTGATTATAACGTCACTGTCATGTGTCTCATTTTCATCATGATGTTCTATTTCTTTTCTTCGTCCTGTATTCCCTTTGAGAGGTCTACGAGTTGAGCCCATTTTTCTCTTGTGAATAACTGGACTTGATTTTGAGTGTGTCTCTTCTCTGTGAGAGTCTGCAGGAATGATGCTGATGTCACTTTGTTCAGGAATTGTGTTTGTTTCTCCTGAAACGTCTTTCTCAGCATTTTTAGATACTTTCAATGCTTCCATGTGTGCATCAGGAGAGGTTTGAAGAAAATCAGACTCAGTAGTCATATTACTCTCCACTGTAACTGTATCTCCAATAACTTCAACTTCTCTGATCAACATCACACTAATGTCTTGGATATTCTTTTCTGTTTCTTCTGCTTCTCTGGTTGTTGAGTCAAATGTTTTGTTCTGTGAGTCAATTTCTAATCGAAAGTCTTTGTCTTCCTCTGCTGCCACTCTTTCAGCATCTCCAGTATTTTCTTGGGACACTTCATCAATTTTTGTGAGAGTTTGTGATTCTGTGATGTGACAGATACTTATTGCAGTGAATTCCTCAGACACTAAATCTGAACTACATGATGACTGCAGGAGAGCAGATTCAGACCTTTCAACAGGACCAACATCATTCTTCTCACATATTTCCATCTCCTGTTTTTTAACTCCATCTTTTGTGCTTTGTAATGTAGATTCATCTGGACTGGGTTCATTCTCCAAACTAATTGTTTTTTTCTCTGCATTGATTATACCGTCACTGTCATGTGTCTCATTTTCATCATGATGTTCTATTTCTTTTCTTTGTCCTTTGTTCCCTCTCAGAGGTTTACGTGTTGAGCCCATTTTTCGCTTGTGAACAATTGGACTTGATTTTGAGTGTGTCTCCTCTCCATGAGAATATTCAGGAATGACGTCGATGTCACTTTGCTCAGGAAACGTGTCTGTCTGTCTTGATCTTTCAGTGACATCATCTTGCACAAGAAGGACAGAATCCGTCACAGCAGAAACACTCTCAGTGTTTTTAGATACTTTCAATGCTTCCAGGTCTGCATCAGGAGAGGTTTGAAGAAAATCAGACTCAGTAGTCATATTACTCTCCATTGTAACTGTATCTCCAATAACTTCTACTTCTCTGATCAACGTCACACTAATGTCTTGGATATTCTTTTCTGTTTCTTCTGCTTCACTGGTTGCCAAGTCAAATGTTTTGTTCTGTGTGTCAATTTCTAATCGAAAGTTTTTGTCTTCCTCTGCTGCCACTCTTTCAGCATCTCCAGTATTTTCTTGGGACACTTCATTAATTTTTGTAAGGGTTTGTGATTCTGTGATGTGACAGGTACTTATTGCAGTGAATTCCTCAGACACTAAATCTGAACTACATGATGACTGCAGAAGAGCAGATTCAGACCCTTCAACAGGACCAACATCATTCTTCTCACATATTTCCATCTCCTGTTTTTTAACTCCATCTTTTGTGCTTTGTAATGTAGATTCATCTGGACTGGGTTCATTCTCCAAAATAAAGGTTTCTTTCTCTGCATTGATCACGCTGTCACTGTCAAATGTTTCATTTTCATCATGATGTTCTATTTCTTTTCTTTGACCATTGTTCCCTCTCAGAGGTCTACGTGTTGAGCCCATTTTTCGCTTGTGAACAATTGGACTTGATTTTGAGTGTGTCTCCTCTCCATGAGAATATTCAGGAATGATGTCGATGTCACTTTGCTCAGGAAACGTGTCTGTCTGTCTTGATCTTTCAGTGACATCATCTTGCACAAGAAGGACAGAATCCGTCACAGCAGAAACACTCTCAGTGTTTTTAGATACTTTCAGTGTTTCCAGGTTTGCCTCATTTAAAGTGTCACTTTGAAGTAAATCTGACTGTATAGTCATATTACTGTCCGCTATAACTGTATCTAGAGTAAATTCATCTTCTCTGACTGAAACACTAGCTTCACAGATGGTATCTTCTGTTCTTTCTGCTTCAGATGTTAACTCAATCATTTTGTTTTCTGGTTGAATTTCTGATTGTGAATTTCTGATTGGGTCACTTGAAACGTCACTATCAGAATTTTCAGATACTTTCAACAATTCCATGTTTGCATCAGAATTTTGATGAAAATCTGATTCAGCAGACATATTACTGCCCACAGTATCTCCAATAACGTCAACTTCTCTGACTAAAACGCTAGCTTTACATATGTTTTCTTCTGTTGCTTCTCCTTCAAATGCTGGTGAGTCAAACGTTTTGTTTTCTGAGTGTGATTCTGTGTCTCCCTCTGCTGGCGCTCTTTCAACATCTCCAGTATTTTCATGGGACCCTGCATGAATTTTTGTGATGGTTTGTGATTCTGAAATGTCACAGATACTCACTGCAGTATATCTGGATTCATCTGGACTGGGTTCATCCTCCAAACTGAAGATTTTTTTTTCATCATGACCTTTTCTTCGTCCTGTATTCCCTTTGAGAGGTCTACGAGTTGAGCCCAGTTTTCTCTTATGAATAACTGGACTTGATTTTGAGTGTGTCTCTTCTCTGTGAGAGTCTGCAGGAATGATGCTGATGTCACTTTGTTCAGGAATTGTGTTTGTTTCTCCTGAAACTTCTTTCTCAGCATTTTTAGATACATTCAATGCTTCGATGTGTGCATCAGGAGAGGTTTGAAGAAAATCAGACTCAATAGTCATGTTACTCTCCACTTTATCTGTATCTCCAATAACTTCTACTTCTCTGACTAAAACACTAGTATCATGTATGTTCTTTTCTGTTTCTTCTGCTTCTCTGGTTGTTGAGTCAAATGTTTTGTTCTGTGAGTCAATTTCTAATCGAAAGTATTTGTCTTCCTCTGCTGCCACTCTTTCAGCATCTCCAGTATTTTCTTGGGACACTTCATCAATTTTTGTAAGGGTTTGTGATTCTGTGATGTGACAGGTACTTATTGCAGTGAATTCCTCAGACACTAAATCTGAACTACATGATGACTGCAGGAGAGCAGATTCAGACCCTTCAACAAGACCAACATCATTCTTCTCACATATTTCCATCTCCTGTTCTTTAACTCCATCTTTTGTGCTTTGTAATGTAGATTCATCTGGACTGGGTTCATTCTCCAAACTAATTGTGTTTTTCTCTGCATTGATTATACCGTCACTGTCATGTGTCTCATTTTCATCATGATGTTCTATATCTTTTCTTTGTCCTTTGTTCCCTCTCAGAGGTCTACGTGTTGAGCCCATTTTTCGCTTGTGAACAATTGGACTTGATTTTGAGTGTGTCTCCTCTCCATGAGAATATTCAGGAATGACGTCGATGTCACTTTGCTCAGGAAACGTGTCTGTCTGTCTTGATCTTTCAGTGACATCATCTTGCACAAGAAGGACAGAATCCGTCACAGCAGAAACACTCTCAGTGTTTTTAGATACTTTCAGTGCTTCCAGGTTTGCCTCATTTAAAGTGTCACTTTGAAGTAAATCTGACTGTATAGTCATATTACTGTCCGCTATAACTGTATCTAGAGTAAATTCATCTTCTCTGACTGAAACACTAGCTTCACAGATGGTATCTTCTGTTCTTTCTGCTTCAGATGTTAACTCAATCATTTTGTTTTCTGGTTGAATTTCTGATTGTGAATTTCTGATTGGGTCACTTGAAACGTCACTATCAGAATTTTCAGATACTTTCAACGTTTCCATGTTTGCATCAGAATTTTGATGAAAATCTGATTCAGCAGACATATTACTGCCCACAGTATCTCCAATAACTTCAACTTCTCTGACTTCAACTTCTCCTTCAAATGCTGTTGAGTCAAACGATTTGTTTTGTGAGTGTGATTCTGTGTCTCCCTCTGCTGGTGCTATATCAACATCTCCAGTATTTTCATGGGACCCTGCATACATTTTTGTGATGGTTTGTGATTCTGAAATGTCACAGATACTCACTGCAGTATATCTGGATTCATCTGGACTGGGTTCATCCTCCAAATTGAAGATTTCTTTTTCATCATCTTTTCTTCGTCCTGTATTCCCTTTGAGAGGTTTACGAGTTGAGCCCATTTTTCTCTTATGAATAACTGGACTTGATTTTGAGTGTGTCTCTTCTCTGTGAGAGTCTGCAGGAATGATGCTGATGTCACTTTGTTCAGGAATTGTGTTTGTTTCTCCTGAAACTTCTTTCTCAGCATTTTTAGATACATTCAATGCTTCCATGTGTGCATCAGGAGACGTTTGAAGAAAATCAGACTCAGTAGTCATGTTACTCTCCACTGTAACTGTATCTCCAATAACTTCTACTTCTCTAACTAAAACACTAGTATCAAGTATGTTCTTTTCTGTTTCTTCTGCTTCTCTGTTTGTTGAGTCAAATGTTTTGTTCTGTGTGTCAATTTCTAATCGTAAGTCTTTGTCTTCCTCTGCTGCCACTCTTTCAGCATCTCCAGTATTTTCTTGGGACACTTCATCAATTTTTGTAAGGGTTTGTGATTCTGTGATGTGACAGGTACTTATTGCAGTGAATTCCTCAGACACTAAATCTGAACTACATGATGACTGCAGAAGAGCAGATTCAGACCTTTCAACAGGACCAACATCATTCTTCTCACATATTTCCATCTCCTGTTTTTTAACTCCATCTTTTGTGCTTTGTAATGTAGATTCATCTGGACTGGGTTCGTTCTCCAAACTAATTGTTTGTTTCTCTGCATTGATTATACCGTCACTGTCATGTGTCTCATTTTCATCATGATGTTCTATTTCTTTTCTTTGTCCTTTGTTCCCTCTCAGAGGTCTACGTGTTGAGCCCATTTTTCGCTTGTGAACAATTGGACTTGATTTTGAGTGTGTCTCCTCTCCATGAGAATATTCAGGAATGACGTCGATGTCACTTTGCTCAGGAAACGTGTCTGTCTGTCTTGATCTTTCAGTGACATCATCTTGCACAAGAAGGACAGAATCCGTCACAGCAGAAACACTCTCAGTGTTTTTAGATACTTTCAATGCTTCCAGGTCTGCATCAGGAGAGGTTTGAAGAAAATCAGACTCAGTAGTCATATTACTCTCCATTGTAACTGTATCTCCAATAACTTCTACTTCTCTGATCAACGTCACACTAATGTCTTGGATATTCTTTTCTGTTTCTTCTGCTTCACTGGTTGCCAAGTCAAATGTTTTGTTCTGTGTGTCAATTTCTAATCGAAAGTTTTTGTCTTCCTCTGCTGCCACTCTTTCAGCATCTCCAGTATTTTCTTGGGACACTTCATTAATTTTTGTAAGGGTTTGTGATTCTGTGATGTGACAGGTACTTATTGCAGTGAATTCCTCAGACACTAAATCTGAACTACATGATGACTGCAGAAGAGCAGATTCAGACCCTTCAACAGGACCAACATCATTCTTCTCACATATTTCCATCTCCTGTTTTTTAACTCCATCTTTTGTGCTTTGTAATGTAGATTCATCTGGACTGGGTTCATTCTCCAAAATAAAGGTTTCTTTCTCTGCATTGATCACGCTGTCACTGTCAAATGTTTCATTTTCATCATGATGTTCTATTTCTTTTCTTTGACCATTGTTCCCTCTCAGAGGTCTACGTGTTGAGCCCATTTTTCGCTTGTGAACAATTGGACTTGATTTTGAGTGTGTCTCCTCTCCATGAGAATATTCAGGAATGATGTCGATGTCACTTTGCTCAGGAAACGTGTCTGTCTGTCTTGATCTTTCAGTGACATCATCTTGCACAAGAAGGACAGAATCCGTCACAGCAGAAACACTCTCAGTGTTTTTAGATACTTTCAGTGTTTCCAGGTTTGCCTCATTTAAAGTGTCACTTTGAAGTAAATCTGACTGTATAGTCATATTACTGTCCGCTATAACTGTATCTAGAGTAAATTCATCTTCTCTGACTGAAACACTAGCTTCACAGATGGTATCTTCTGTTCTTTCTGCTTCAGATGTTAACTCAATCATTTTGTTTTCTGGTTGAATTTCTGATTGTGAATTTCTGATTGGGTCACTTGAAACGTCACTATCAGAATTTTCAGATACTTTCAACAATTCCATGTTTGCATCAGAATTTTGATGAAAATCTGATTCAGCAGACATATTACTGCCCACAGTATCTCCAATAACGTCAACTTCTCTGACTAAAACGCTAGCTTTACATATGTTTTCTTCTGTTGCTTCTCCTTCAAATGCTGGTGAGTCAAACGTTTTGTTTTCTGAGTGTGATTCTGTGTCTCCCTCTGCTGGCGCTCTTTCAACATCTCCAGTATTTTCATGGGACCGTGCATGAATTTTTGTGATGGTTTGTGATTCTGAAATGTCACAGATACTCACTGCAGTATATCTGGATTCATCTGGACTGGGTTCATCCTCCAAACTGAAGATTTTTTTTTCATCATGACCTTTTCTTCGTCCTGTATTCCCTTTGAGAGGTCTACGAGTTGAGCCCAGTTTTCTCTTATGAATAACTGGACTTGATTTTGAGTGTGTCTCTTCTCTGTGAGAGTCTGCAGGAATGATGCTGATGTCACTTTGTTCAGGAATTGTGTTTGTTTCTCCTGAAACTTCTTTCTCAGCATTTTTAGATACATTCAATGCTTCGATGTGTGCATCAGGAGAGGTTTGAAGAAAATCAGACTCAATAGTCATGTTACTCTCCACTTTATCTGTATCTCCAATAACTTCTACTTCTCTGACTAAAACACTAGTATCATGTATGTTCTTTTCTGTTTCTTCTGCTTCTCTGGTTGTTGAGTCAAATGTTTTGTTCTGTGAGTCAATTTCTAATCGAAAGTATTTGTCTTCCTCTGCTGCCACTCTTTCAGCATCTCCAGTATTTTCTTGGGACACTTCATCAATTTTTGTAAGGGTTTGTGATTCTGTGATGTGACAGGTACTTATTGCAGTGAATTCCTCAGACACTAAATCTGAACTACATGATGACTGCAGGAGAGCAGATTCAGACCCTTCAACAAGACCAACATCATTCTTCTCACATATTTCCATCTCCTGTTCTTTAACTCCATCTTTTGTGCTTTGTAATGTAGATTCATCTGGACTGGGTTCATTCTCCAAACTAATTGTGTTTTTCTCTGCATTGATTATACCGTCACTGTCATGTGTCTCATTTTCATCATGATGTTCTATATCTTTTCTTTGTCCTTTGTTCCCTCTCAGAGGTCTACGTGTTGAGCCCATTTTTCGCTTGTGAACAATTGGACTTGATTTTGAGTGTGTCTCCTCTCCATGAGAATATTCAGGAATGACGTCGATGTCACTTTGCTCAGGAAACGTGTCTGTCTGTCTTGATCTTTCAGTGACATCATCTTGCACAAGAAGGACAGAATCCGTCACAGCAGAAACACTCTCAGTGTTTTTAGATACTTTCAGTGCTTCCAGGTTTGCCTCATTTAAAGTGTCACTTTGAAGTAAATCTGACTGTATAGTCATATTACTGTCCGCTATAACTGTATCTAGAGTAAATTCATCTTCTCTGACTGAAACACTAGCTTCACAGATGGTATCTTCTGTTCTTTCTGCTTCAGATGTTAACTCAATCATTTTGTTTTCTGGTTGAATTTCTGATTGTGAATTTCTGATTGGGTCACTTGAAACGTCACTATCAGAATTTTCAGATACTTTCAACGTTTCCATGTTTGCATCAGAATTTTGATGAAAATCTGATTCAGCAGACATATTACTGCCCACAGTATCTCCAATAACTTCAACTTCTCTGACTTCAACTTCTCCTTCAAATGCTGTTGAGTCAAACGATTTGTTTTGTGAGTGTGATTCTGTGTCTCCCTCTGCTGGTGCTATATCAACATCTCCAGTATTTTCATGGGACCCTGCATACATTTTTGTGATGGTTTGTGATTCTGAAATGTCACAGATACTCACTGCAGTATATCTGGATTCATCTGGACTGGGTTCATCCTCCAAATTGAAGATTTCTTTTTCATCATCTTTTCTTCGTCCTGTATTCCCTTTGAGAGGTTTACGAGTTGAGCCCATTTTTCTCTTATGAATAACTGGACTTGATTTTGAGTGTGTCTCTTCTCTGTGAGAGTCTGCAGGAATGATGCTGATGTCACTTTGTTCAGGAATTGTGTTTGTTTCTCCTGAAACTTCTTTCTCAGCATTTTTAGATACATTCAATGCTTCCATGTGTGCATCAGGAGACGTTTGAAGAAAATCAGACTCAGTAGTCATATTACTCTCCACTGTATCTGTATCTCCAATAACTTCTACTTCTCTAACTAAAACACTAGTATCAAGTATGTTCTTTTCTGTTTCTTCTGCTTCTCTGTTTGTTGAGTCAAATGTTTTGTTCTGTGTGTCAATTTCTAATCGTAAGTCTTTGTCTTCCTCTGCTGCCACTCTTTCAGCATCTCCAGTATTTTCTTGGGACACTTCATCAATTTTTGTAAGGGTTTGTGATTCTGTGATGTGACAGGTACTTATTGCAGTGAATTCCTCAGACACTAAATCTGAACTACATGATGACTGCAGAAGAGCAGATTCAGACCTTTCAACAGGACCAACATCATTCTTCTCACATATTTCCATCTCCTGTTTTTTAACTCCATCTTTTGTGCTTTGTAATGTAGATTCATCTGGACTGGGTTCGTTCTCCAAACTAATTGTTTGTTTCTCTGCATTGATTATACCGTCACTGTCATGTGTCTCATTTTCATCATGATGTTCTATTTCTTTTCTTTGTCCTTTGTTCCCTCTCAGAGGTCTACGTGTTGAGCCCATTTTTCGCTTGTGAACAATTGGACTTGATTTTGAGTGTGTCTCCTCTCCATGAGAATATTCAGGAATGATGTCGATGTCACTTTGTTCAGGAATTGTGTTTGTTTCTCCTGAAACGTCTTTCTCAGCATTTTTAGATACTTTCAATGCTTCCATGTGTGCATCAGGAGAGGTTTGAAGAAAATCAGACTCAGTAGTCATATTACTCTCCACTGTAACTGTATCTCCAATAACTTCAACTTCTCTGATCAACATCACACTAATGTCTTGGATATTCTTTTCTGTTTCTTCTGCTTCTCTGGTTGTTGAGTCAAATGTTTTGTTCTGTGAGTCAATTTCTAATCGAAAGTCTTTGTCTTCCTCTGCTGCCACTCTTTCAGCATCTCCAGTATTTTCTTGGGACACTTCATCAATTTTTGTGAGAGTTTGTGATTCTGTGATGTGACAGATACTTATTGCAGTGAATTCCTCAGACACTAAATCTGAACTACATGATGACTGCAGAAGAGCGGATTCAGACCCTTCAACAGGACCAACATCATTCTTCTCACATATTTCCATCTCCTGTTTTTTAACTCCATCTTTTGTGCTTTGTAATGTAGATTCATCTGGACTGGGTTCGTTCTCCAAACTAATTGTTTGTTTCTCTGCATTGATTATACCGTCACTGTCATGTGTCTCATTTTCATCATGATGTTCTATTTCTTTTCTTTGTCCTTTGTTCCCTCTCAGAGGTCTACGTGTTGAGCCCATTTTTCGCTTGTGAACAATTGGACTTGATTTTGAGTGTGTCTCCTCTCCATGAGAATATTCAGGAATGATGTCGATGTCACTTTGCTCAGGAAACGTGTCTGTCTGTCTTGATCTTTCAGTGACATCATCTTGCACAAGAAGGACAGAATCCGTCACAGCAGAAACACTCTCAGTGTTTTTAGATACTTTCAGTGTTTCCAGGTTTGCCTCATTTAAAGTGTCACTTTGAAGTAAATCTGACTGTATAGTCATATTACTGTCCGCTATAACTGTATCTAGAGTAAATTCATCTTCTCTGACTGAAACACTAGCTTCACAGATGGTATCTTCTGTTCTTTCTGCTTCAGATGTTAACTCAATCATTTTGTTTTCTGGTTGAATTTCTGATTGTGAATTTCTGAGAGCATCACTTAAATCTTCACTATCAGAATTTTTAGATACTTTCAACGTTTCCTGTGTGTCAATTTCTAATTGTAAGTCTTTGTCTTCCTTTGCTGCCAGTCCTTCAGCATCTCCAGTATTTTCTTGGGACTCTACATTAATATTTGTGAGGGTTTGTGATTCTGTGATGTGACAGGTACTTATTGCAGTGGATTCCTCAGACACTAAATCTGAACTACATGATGACTGCAGAAGAGCAGATTCAGACCCTTCAACAGGACCAACATCATTCTTCTCACATATTTCCATCTCCTGTTTTATAGCTCCATCTTTTGTGCTTTGTAATGTAGATTCATCTGGACTGGGTTCATTCTCCAAACTAATTGTGTTTTTCTCTGCATTGATTATACTGTCACTGTCATGTGTCTCATTTGCACCATGATGTTCTATTTCTTTTCTTTGTCCTTTGTTCCCTCTCAGAGGTCTACGTGTTGAGCCCATTTTTCTCTTGTGGGTAACTGTGAATTTTGAGTGTGCCTCCTCTTTCTGAGTATCTTCAGGAATGATTGTGGTGTCTCTTTGCTTGGGAATTTCATCTGTTTCTCCTAGAACGTCATGCACAGGATTGTCAGATACTTTTAATGCTTCCAGTTTTGCTTCAGAAGAAGTGTTATTTTGAATCAAATCTGACTCAGTAGTCATATTACTCTCCACTATAATTGCATCTCCAATAAACTCAACTTCTCTGACTAAAACACTAGCTTTACATATGTTTTCTTCTGTTGCTTCTCCTTCACATGCTGAGTCAAACGTTTTGTTTTCTGAGTGTGATTCTGTGTCTCCCTCTGCTGGCGCTCTTTCAACATCTCCAGTATTTTCCTGGGACCGTGCATGAATTTTTGTGATGGTTTGTGATTCTGAAATGTCACAGATACTCACTGCAGTACATCTGGATTCATCTGGACTGGGTTCATCCTCCAAATTGAAGATTTCTTTTTCATCGTCTTTTCTTCGTCCTGTATTCCCTTTCAGAGGTCTACGAGTTGAGCCCATTTTTCTCTTGTGAATAACTGGACTTGATTTTGAGTGTGTCTCTTCTCTGTGAGAGTCTGCAGGAATGATGCTGATGTCACTTTGTTCAGGAATTGTGTTTGTTTCTCCTGAAACTTCTTTCTCAGCATTTTTAGATACATTCAATGCTTCCATGTGTGCATCAGGAGAGGTTTGAAGAAAATCAGACTCAGTAGTCATGTTACTCTCCACTGTAACTGTATCTCCAATAACTTCTACTTCTCTAATTATCGTCACACTAACATCTTGGATATTCTTTTCTGTTTCTTCTGCTTCACTGGTTGTTAAGTCAAATTTTTTGTTCTGTGAGTCAGTTTCTAATTGTAAGTCTTTCTCTTCCTCTTGCGCCACACTTTCAGCATCTCCAGTATTTTCTTGGGACTCTAAATTAATATTTGTGAGGGTTTGTGATTCTGTGATGTGACAGATACTTATTGCAGTGAATTCCTCAGACAGTAAATCTGAACTACATGATGACTGCAGGAGAGCAGATACAGACCCTTCAACGGGACCAACATCATTCTTCTCACATATTTCCATCTCCTGTTCTTTAGCTCCATCTTTTAAACTGTGTAATGTAGATTCATCTGGACTGGGTTCACTCTCCAATCTGAAAGTTTCTTTCTCTACATTGATCATATCGTCACTGTCAAGTGTCTCATTTTCAGCATGATGTTCTATTTCTTTTCTTTGTCCTTTTTTCCCTTTGAGAGGTCTTCGAGTTGAGCCCATTTTTCGCTTGTGAACAATTGGACTTGATTTTGCGTGTTCCTCCTCTCCATGAAAAACTTCAGGAACGATGTTGATGTCACTTTGCTTGAGAATTGTTTCTCCTGAAACTTCTTTCTTAGCATTTTCAAATACATTCAATGCTTCCTTGTGTGCATGAGGAGAACTTTGAAGAAAATCTGACTCAGTAGTCATATTATGCTCCACTGTATTTCCAATAACACTAGCACCATTGATATTCTCTTCTGTTCCATCTGCTTCACTGTTTGTTGAGTCAAATGTTTTGTTCTGTGCTTCAATTTCTAAATGCAGGTCTGCATCTCCCACATCTAATGTCAGGACTGGTGCTGCATCCATCTCCTTAACTCCGTCTGTTCCTTCACTTCTCTCATTGCCTCTATCAAAAGCTGCATTCTCTGATTCTACATTGAAAAGTATTTCTTCCTTTTCACTTTTCTCTTTCACATTTTCATGCAAGTCATAGCCTTCTTGATCAGGAGATTGCATAAACAGTTGTTGGTGTGCGTGAGATCCTCTATCTGTTGCTGAGACTTCAAAACTAAAAATTTCCTCTGACTTTGAGGTCACGTCATTAACTGCAGTATTCTCAGTCTCTTTTTTGTCTTTTCTAACCTCTTCATTTTCTAGCATCTTCTCAGCATCATCTTGTGTTGGACTGTGTGTTAGAGATATATTTGATGAATAATGCTCTTGTCCTTTATATAGCTCCTTATTTTCAGTTGAAACATCACATGGTTTCTGGTGTGAAATCCAAATGGTTTCTGTGCTTGTTTCTCCACCTTTTTCATTATCTCTTACATCCATTATTATTTGTGTTACATTGTGATCACTTACATCACCCTGGTCTGTCATTTCAAATGCATATTCTGTTTCAGATCCTCTTTCATTACTCATATTCTCATTTTCTCTCATTGCTAAAATGTGGGGATCTTCATCTTCTTCCGTAATAGACACAGTCAGAGTATCACATGTTACTGAAGCAACATTACAAACATTATTTTCTTGTTTCATTTCTATATGAATCTCTTGCCTTTCTTCAACAGCATCCCTCATCTCATGTGGTAAATTGGTTGTTGTGGGCTCAGCATGGCTAATATTAGACACAGGCATATCAAAACTTGTACTTCCTACCACTATATGTTGAACCATAGAACAATCATAGTTATTATCTAGAGTAGCTATGTCATGTTGGCTTAATGAAGATTCTTGATCATGCAGTGCAAGTTCCTCTAATTGTGGTTCCTCTTTCTGCTTTAGAACCACCTTCTTGGCTTCTATGTTTACATCTCTAATGTCGTAAGATGGGTTTGTATCTTTTCTTGTATCAGACACATGTTGGCTGTTATCACTTAAATGGCTTCCTGCTTCTTTCAAAACTTTGTTTAGAACATCTAAATCTTCAGTGTGTGAACCAAACTTAAAATCCAATGCCTCGTTCAGTAATGGAGTCCCATGGTGGCTAAACGTTTCAGGTAGGGGCTTTTCTGAATCAACAAGGGGAAAAGCAACTGATTGATTCATAGTTTCCGTTTCAGCCGAAACACCAGGCTCTTTCAGCTCAGCTCTATCAGACAATAGAGACTGACTTAAAAGCAAAGGTGATTCTGTGTGGGACGATGGATCATCTCTTGCCACATCATCCCATGTTTGCGCCATCTCTTCTGACATTTTAAACTTTGCTTCGCCCATGACTTCTGCTTTACTTTCATTCTCTGTCATGTTTCGTGAATGTTCTTGCACACCTACATTTTCACCGTTTTTCCCTCCGAGAGGTCTGCGGGTTGACCCCATCCGTCTTTTTTGTCCAGAGGTACTGGCTATTTGGGTTTCTTGGTGACTAAGTGTTTTTGGTTCATTAAGCATGACTGAATCCTCACGCAACAAATCACGTTCAGCTACTTTGACAGCAATAGAATGGACAGATGGCCCCATTGCCTCGTCTATAGGCACATCACTTACTACCTCATGTGAATGAGAGGTTATTTCTTGATGGTGGATTGTATATTTTTCTTTATTTTCTGAAACTGCAAACATAAGAGTTGTTCCAGACTCCTTTCCAAAACCAGAACTTTTTGTCTGAAGGGATAAATCAGAAGGAAAACTTGATTGTTCTTCTTCTGTTAGAGAAGCATGTTGTTCCTCAGTGGTTGATGTGGTTGGTTGAGTTACATATTCTTCATCTAACTCTTCAGTGGTCCTCACGTGATCAAGTTTTCTCTCATCTTTAAAACTACCAGTACTCTTGCGAGTTGAACCCATTTTTCTTTTCCGTTCTGGCAGTTCAGTCTCCATGAGTGAATTCTTGTGACCCCTTGCATGTGGAGGACATTCTAAGGCAGATGTTTGTTGTTCAATACTTGAGCTTGGTGGATGATCAAACTGGGTTGCATGGTAATAACTGGTGGTGTCTCGCCCATCTTCAGACTCCGCGATCTGCTGAAACCCATCTTCATCATCATCTTTCTCGATATTTCTGTTAAGACCTTTAGGACCTCGTCGTGATGAACCAAGCTTCTGGTTCTTCTTGGATTTTCTGCCTGACATGGCTGTTCATGTTCATATGGTGAGACAAATAATGGGGATAAGTCATTTCTAAACATCTTTGACACTTAGGAACATGATTAAAAAGGAAACCAGAGAGCATTAGTGATGCGACATTTATATGACTCATACTAACTGTCACGCATGTGCTCTTTGATTCCACTTATGACGACACATAATGACGCACACAAACTGAAGTAGTTTAAGTCTTTTGGTTTTAATTGTGATGATTTTGGCTCACATTTAACAAAAACCCACCAATTCACTATCTCAACAAATTAGAATACTTCATTAGACCAAAAAAAAAAAAAAAAAAAAAACATTTTTAGTGAATTGTTGGCCTTCTGGAAAGTATGTTCATTTACTGTATATGTACTCAATACTTGGTAGGGGCTCCTTTTGCTTTAATTACTGCCTCAATTCGGCGTGGCATGGAGGTGATCAGTTTGTGGCACTGCTGAGGTGGTATGGAAGCCCAGGTTTCTTTGACAGTGGCCTTCAACTCATCTGCATTTTGGTCTTTTGTTTCTCATTTTCCTCTTGACAATACCCCATAGATTCTCTATGGGGTTCAGGTCTGGTGAGTTTGCTGGCCAGTCAAGCACACCAACACCATGGTCATTTAACCAACTTTTGGTTCTTTTAGCAGTGTGGGCAGGTGCTAAATCCTGCTGGAAAATGAAATCAGCATCTTTAAAAAGCTGGTCAGCAGAAGGAAGCATGAAGTGCTCCAAAATTTCTTGGTAAACGGGTGCAGTGACTTTGGTTTTCAAAAAACACAATGGACCAACACCAGCAGATGACATTGCACCCCAAATCATCAAAGACTGTGGAAACTTAACACTGGACTTCAAGCAACTTGGGCTATGAGCTTCTCCACCCTTCCTCCAGACTCTAGGACCTTGGTTTCCAAATGAAATACAAAACTTGCTCTCATCTGAAAAGAGGACTTTGGACCACTGGGCAACAGTCCAGTTCTTCTTCTCCTTAGCCCAGGTAAGACGCCTCTGACGTTGTCTGTGGTTCAGGAGTGGCTTAACAAGAGGAATACGACAACTGTAGCCAAATTCCTTGACACGTCTGTGTGTGGTGGCTCTTGATGCCTTGACCCCAGCCTCAGTCCATTCCTTGTGAAGTTCACCCAAATTCTTGAATCGATTTTGCTTGACAATCCTCATAAGGCTGCGGTTCTCTAGGTTGGTTGTGCATCTTTTTCTTCCACACTTTTTCCTTCCACTCAACTTTCTGTTAACATGCTTGGATACAGCACTCTGTGAACAGCCAGCTTCTTTGGCAATGAATGTTTGTGGCTTACCCTCCTTGTGAAGGGTGTCAATGATTGTCTTCTGGACAACTGTCAGATCAGCAGTCTTCCCCATGATTGTGTAGCCTAGTGAACCAAACTGAGAGACCATTTTGAAGGCTCAGGAAACCTTTGCAGGTGTTTTGAGTTGATTAGCTGATTGGCATGTCACCATATTCTAATTTGTTGAGACAGTGAATTGGTGGGTTTTTGTTAAATGTGAGCCAAAATCATCACAATTTAAAGAACCAAATACTTAAACTACTTCAGTCTGTGAGCATTGAATTTATTTAATACACGAGTTTCACAATTTGAGTTGAATTACTGAAATAAATTTGAAATAAAACTTTTCCACGACATTCTAATTTATTGAGATGCACCTGTATATATAGCAAATGTGTTTATCAAAAACATGACACTTGCCATCAAACGTTTCATTCGTCATCATGCCACTATACTTTACATCTCCCGTATAGATGAGTAATGACAGCATGCTTCCATCCATCCTAACGTGCCGATTATTTATTACAATTATTTACAAACTTAAAAAAAAAAAAACTTGCGCAAATACACGTTGGATGGAAGAAGGTTCTGTCATGACATTATCAGAAAAAAACAAAACATGAATGTGAGACCAAGTCTTTACTGAACACAATGTGAAAACAAGACATCTAAACAACATAAGTAATCCAATGTTAATATAAATAATCTGAGGATGAAACCACATAATTTGCATGTAAAACTTTGCATTTCCATATGCAAAATGACAGAGTGTAAATGTAAGATGTGTCCCTACAACTTATGACACTAGGAAAGTACCATGATAAACTGATGTTACCTTCCGGTGCCCCTTTCAGGGATCCTTTTACTTCGCAGTCTCGGGTGTTTTAGCAGAGCACAAAGCTGAACAGTTTTAGATGCCTGAGTTTCTCTTTTGAAGGAGGCTGAGCTCATGTAGCTTCCTTTTCGCTGCTACCCTCAACTTCCTGTGTTGTTGATACAAATTGCATCGTGAGTTAAGTGTGAACTTGAAGTACATATTTCATGAAGAGAGCTGCTAATTGTTCTTGCTGTGTGAAAGACAAACAAATTTCTATCTTTCCAATTTTTTGATAGCACAGTCTAAGTGCATGTTTGAACCATGAGTAAAATTCTATTTTTTTTTTTTTTTTTTTAGCTTCTTGAGTTTATAATGTCATACTTTCATTTCCTAAACATTTTGCAAGCATGCCCAAAAAAAAAAAACAGCACGGCCTCTGCTGGCTCTTTAAGCTTACTAATGCAACCCAATAGCCCATGATATAATTTAAAACACAAAATGCTATATGACAATCAAATGAACCAAAATAGGTTCATAGTAAGCAGCATTTAATTTTTTACCTTGAAATGCCTTTCTTCAAAAAAGCCTTTACAATAAGGTTTAACATTTGTTAACACATCATAAACGATTGTTGCAGCATTATAGGTTAGTTAATTCATAAATCTATTGTTCATTACTAATTCATGTTTGTTAACAATACATTGTTTATTCAACTAGAAATAAAGCATTAGTGCATGAAAAAAATGATCAATCTACATCAAAATTGCTAGTTTATGATACCTAATATCAATACATATGAGAATGAATTGAATCTTACAGTAAAAGGGTTATCAAACTTTTTAATTAAAGTAACATTTGAACAATTAATCAGTGTGAAATGTAGAGAAAAGTCATACAGTGAATACATAAAGAACTTCTTTTAATGGAAGTACAAAAAAAAAAAAAAAAAAAAAAAGCATACAAAATCGGTTTCAAATAACCATCTAAGTCAGACTTAAGTTATTCCAATCAGAACCTTTTTACTGCCCAAAAAGCATAAAATTACATTCAGGCATTTAGACAGGATGAAACCATTGCTACCCATTAAGCACAGATATCTTAAGCAAAAAAAAAAAAAGGATACTCAGAACACTATGGGGAAGATACATTTTAAAAAGACTTTGGGGCAGAGAAAAAAACTAAACAAAAAAACATCACGGTTTCCAATCATCCTAGTCTGTTGAGGAGGAGCAACCAGACATGCTTTCTCTGACAAGGCTGGCCTTGAACATTTCTCACTTCCGACCATTGGAACGTGAACGACTGAAAAGTAGTAAGACAAATTCCATGAGCATTATTAATTACTCCAGCTGTGCCATTACACAACTACTCACAAGTGTAAACCTACCTGCGTGATCTTGAGAAAGACCTTGAAGGTTTATAGTTTCTATCGCGGGACAAAGACCTCTCTCTTCTCCTCTCTCTGGAAAGGGACCTATAATAACCAAGTAAACACGCATGAATATGTTACAGATACCTCATTACTAAGGAGCTGTAAGATGAGAGGCAAAGTTACAGTTTATATTCATATCCATGAATAAAAAAATGGAAATGTGGTTATGGAGTTGACAGTTGCAGAAGGGTTATAAAAACATTTACGCAACTCACCTGCTCCGACTACGACTAAAGCTCCGCTTCCTAGGAGACCTATATGCAGATTGAAGAAATACTGACAAGTCAGCGGTCAATATGGCCAAAAAAATATTCATGATGCATGAAGCATCACGAAATAGTGATCGTTTTCGAGTAGATACCAATTAGCCTTCAATGAAGGTCTTATGTAGCCCAATATGGTTCAAACAATTTTCAAAACAACTATCTGTAAGAAGTGCCCGTTCCAGATTCATTTGCCAAACCTTTGAGAATAGATCAAAAAAGTTTCAGTATGAAAACTACTGAAGGGATGTAAATGTATTGTTTTGAAAAAAAAAAAAAAAAAAAAAAACCTCACTCTTTGGATATTGTCGTATACTTATTAATACCACGAAAAAGGTTATATCTAAACCACCAAATAAACAAAATTCAATGTCATTAAGCGGGAGGAAAAGTCATTAACTTACTATTTTGTTTTCAACAAGCTAGTTATGATGCAGTGAAGCTGAGTGCTGGTCAGGAGGGCGTAATTTGCGGGGAGATTTTGCCAGATGTTGCTAGATGTTAAACAGCTATACAGTAGGTGGCTGAAGATGTCAGTTAGATGAGGACTGCTGAGGATATGTTGTCATGTAGACATTTGGGGAGGGGCATAAGACCCGTTGATTGGTTGTAAGTGTGGCGTGGCTGGTTTTGCCGATCAGGTTAACGTTGTAGGAGGTGAAGGAGCCTGAGAGAGGCATGCTCAGGAACCAATGGGCTGGTGGCCATGCTTGGATCATGTGAGCTGATTGGTGTACGCTGGTCACATGATGCTGAAAGAGGGCTAGTTGACTGACTCAGAGGTAGATGAGTAGAGGCTTGGTGATGTCTCTGAAAGGGGGGGTGGGGTGGTCAGCTTCATTAATATAAATAGAAAAATTACATAAAACCCAAACAAAGAGAAGATTCTTTGGAAATCTTTAACTACAATTCAAGTGAATGAATATCCCTGAGCAAAAACTCAATGCACTCATTGTTGGTTAACCAATCCGAAGGCTGAAAACTGATCAGTGCAAGGAGAGTATGGGGAAGGTTTCGAGCAGCTTGGCCGAATTTATGAAAAGATGCTGGTTTTGTCAGTTTCCACACCTAGGCTCATCACTCTGCCCATAACTAAGCTTGCGGTGAAAGGGTTTTTAAGACATCTAGACTTGCTTGAGAGCAGAAAAAGAAACCATACCGGCGTCTAGGGGGTGGGCTGCGGCGTCTATAATCATCACGCGGGCGGCGATTCCAAGAAGGGGGTGGTCCTCGATACCTTGACCGTTTTTCACCGCTGGACATTTCAACTCGCACTCGACAACCACACAGTGTTCTGAAACAGACAAACATGGGGTTATAAGAATAGTTTACATAAAGAGCATGTCACATTTCTAGAGCATACAGAACAACCACAAACAAAGTAAACAAAGTAACAAACAGCTGTTGATGACATTTTTTTAAATAACATTAAAAAAAAAGTGTTAATTTATATACTATTATAGCTTTTTAATACTTTGAATTACGTTTATATATTTTCTGTTTTCATTTTAATTTGCTACATTGTGTTCTTGCCATTTATTAGTTTTTGATTAAAATGTCTATATAATTTTTTTTATTTAGTTTAGTTTAATTATTTATTATTTAAACTAAATGAACATGAGAAATGTTGCCTTAGCTGAAATAAATTTAAGTTTATTTATATTTCATTGTATTTAAATTCATTTTTCATTTTATTTAAAGTAATATTATCATTCTTCTGTATTATTAGGACACTAAAATGGATCAAAAGTTGCGTTGGCAACTAGCTGAAATAAAATTTAAAAAGTTTTTTCTTTTTTTTAAATTTTGATTAAAGGTGCCATAGAATGCACTGATACAATATTTTAAATTGTTCTCTGATATATACATAGAAGGTATGTGGCTTAGGTAAGGGCAAAAATTCTCCAGAAATGGTTTTACATGTGCATTTACAACCCTAGGATTTGTCTCTACAATGAAATGGTCTGTTTTTACCTTATTTGGAAGGGTCATGAATAATAATTTTGAGCTCTGCTCTGATTGGCTGTTTCACAGTGCAGCTCAATGTTGAGCTCTGATTGGCTGTTTCACAGTGTGGCTCATTTCAATAGGTCACACAGCAGGAAGGAAACACAGGGAAAATATATATTTCAATACTTTCTCGCGCAGTTATATCGTCGGGTAATTATACTGTAAATAAAATGCGGGCATCAGGAAGCCGCTATTAATATGCTGGGCACTGAAACTGCTTTCAAATGCACAATAGCTTTTTACTTTCACTTTCAAGATTCGCGATCGCATGTACTCTGTTTATACTATGGAGCGGCAGTACTTACCACACATTTTACAAGATTAGATGTTTGTCGGTGGTGACAAATCATTCACCATCATCCTCAGTCATCTCTCCTTACACTGTTTATGTGGTAAGTGAAATCTTATGTACTGTAATGTAACAGGCTACTGCTAGCAAGGAGCTAACCATGTCCCTTTAGTGGCTCACGTTATTTTATTAGAACGAGTTATTTGCTTTCCGTGCCTTTCTGAATACAAACACCAACCCATCCCTGCACTTCACATCCCCTGCACAGCCTGGAACATAACATTTATTTCATGATCTGCCATTTTCGCTATTGTCCTCGCTTGTTTCTTCACAGTACCTGCAGAACTTCTGATTGTTCGGCTGGCCTAGAACATGGGCGGGTATATGCAAATATTGGGGGCGTAACTATTAGTGATCCCGACTGTTACGTCACAGTCGGTGTTATGTTCTGATTTGCCTATTTTTCAGTGGTCTTTTGCATTCATGAGATTTACATAAGGAGGAGGAAACAATGGTGTTTGAGGCTCACGGTATGTCATTTCCATGTACAGAACTCTTATTCAACTATGCCAAGGTAAATACAGTTTTTTCATTCTATGGCAGCTTTAAACAATTTACGATCTTAGTTTACAATAATAACCCTGATACAACTACGTGCATTTTTGGATAGTTTCCATCAAAAACACAAGATGCAATTCTGCAATCCTTTGCTTAATTTAGGATAATCTAATCTGCAGGACAATGGCTGTTCCAGAGGACTGAATTTAAATAGATGTTCTTACCTTCCGTCAAGCTCCCTGACAGCATCGGCTGCATCTCTGGGGTCCTCAAACTCCACAAAAGCAAAGCCAGGAGGATTTCTTGCCACCCATACGCTCCTTAGGGGACCATAATAGCCAAATGCTCTCTCCAGCTCAGTTTTATTACCACTGTTGCCCAAATTGCCAACATACACCTTACAATCCAGCGGGCAGTCCCGGCTTAGGGATGGGTCTGTAGGGGAAAAATAGTTTAGTTTCAAGTATTATCATCACGCAGTATTTCCTATGTCTATCCCACCTCTTTTAACACACTAAAATGGATCATAGCTGGAATGGTTGTTAAAAGAATGGAATAAAGACTCACCTCCCATATCTTCACCAATCCCAAACTCAGCTACACACCTAAAAAGCTGCAAGAAATTAAACATAAGCACAGAGACTATGAATATACAATTAAACTGGATGATAGAAGCCTAACTTGTCAGTTGAGTTACGTTTAAAAGCTGCAATAAGTAACGATCAAAACTGTTACTAAAGAAGCTGAAAACTGACTTTGGAATCAATGAAAACACTAGCATGCAACACTGGATTACTCAAACGATTTATAAAATTCATTGAAAGCGGTTTTATAGGGAAAAATACAAACAACAGTAAAACTATTTATAGTACACCAATGTTTAAACATTTAAAGTCTAATTAAAATTAATACGAGCAGATGTTACACACTAAATGTATGTGCCAAGCTAACAGGCTAACCTGAGCGTTTACAGGCCTACACAAGTCAACCAAGCAAGAAGAGGCATATCAAAATGATTTAAATAAGCAAATTCGACTCCATTATAAGCTACATACACATTATACAGTTATTAAATAACGTATGTTTATTTTTCTTACCGGTAAACCTGCTGTGTTTGCGTTAGCGAAATCGAAACGCGCCACAGCAGCTAAACACCCCGATGCTAACGTGCTAAAAGCACCCGCAGGGCCTCGCGAGCAAATCTAAATGTAAAGCACTTCCGGTTATCATCAACAACACGGACGTCGAAAGAAAGGCTCTCACGCCTAAAAATATCGGAAGAGCGCTACATTTGTGCTCTGAAACAGCCATCACACTCATAAGACAAGGATATTTGAAGGCTGCAAATATTTTAATAATTCACATCTTAGTGTCTAAAGGATGAAATTTGACGAATAGGTTCAGCACAGTTATAAATAACACACCTTACCTTTTCGTTCCTTCTATAATGAATGAACTTTCCCTTCTATCTCAGGTCTACTTCTTAGAATACTGAACAATGTTTTCATTAGTTGTTAACGTTAACAAATTAATTATATATATATTTTATTAATACGTTAAATACTCAAGTGTATAGGTAGGCTATGTATAGGCCTTCTACTTGTTTTGATATTTATCTATAGCTAATATTTTACATGTACAATGTATTTGTACTATATATATATATATATATATATATATATATATATATATATATATATATATATATATATATATATATATATATATATGTGTTTTTTTTTTTTTTTGTAAACAAAAAAATACAAATTAGGCCTGTAAAAATACAAAAGTAAATAGTTATTTTGTATGTTACCTTTGGTGATATGAGATGTAATATGCACAACAAATATTATAACCTCTTTGACCTTTGATTAGCAAAATAAGGGGTCATATATGTGTCAGACACTCAATAACTCATTTAGGCTAAATCTTGGGGGCAATAGTTCAGCCCTTGTTTTGGATTAAGCAAACACTGGGAGTGTTATGTAACAGTTACCTTGTATTCAAATAAAGAGCATTACGCTGACTGGCTTTATTTTTGTCTCACTGGGCAGGTCAGTATTTTTACATCTTCATCACCCGTATCATACTCTAACTCTTCTGGGGTTTTGTCATTTTTATTCATTGCTGTTTTCTTATGTAATGTCTAAACAAAAAGAGCATCCCTCTGAGAAACCAATATATATTTTCCTCATTCTTGTGTTTGGCTATTTGTATGCAAGACAATGTGAATTTGTGTTACCACACACGGCACAGAATGTTTTTTTTCCGCCCAGATTAGTACTGCACATTCTGTTCTGTTTTGCTTCCTGATGACTGGTTAGCCTCCCATGAACCCGCCCTCTCACTCTCCATAAAAGCAAGATATACATACGCTCTGAAGCACACACACACTTTTTGTGGTTTGTGTGGCTTCATCAAAATGTTGATCAGTTACTTAGACTCACATACAATGAAATGAAACTGATACTAAATTATGGACTTAATGGGAAGTAGCCTATATCTTAATACAATTACTGCAAAGTTCATACATCTTACAGTTAGATGATGTTATGCATTTTAGTGGCACTCAAAAAAGACATAGGATATAATCATAAGAACTTTAAATTCTAATATCTGTTAAATGTTATTCTTCTGGTCTAGTTTGAAATGCAAACATGCATTGTAGATGATGAATCAGGTTAGTTTTTATAAATCTTTGTGAAAACATTTGAACAGATTTAAGACTGCGTTTCAAAAATCTCACATTGACTTACATTGATAGACCGTTCACAATTTTGACTGAATTTGCTTACATATATATTGTGTTTTTTGGTGAAAAGTGTCAACCTGTCAAACTGAATTTTTAGCAGCCACTTGAGTCTTCAGTGTCAGATGATTTAAAATATATTAAAACAGAACACAGTTCTTTTAAATTGTCATAATATTTCACAATAATACTGTTTTACTGTACACTGAAAAAATGACTCATTGGATTTACTCAATTTTTTTAAGGTAAGTGGTTGCAATCAATTTATTTTAGCTACATTTAAATAAACAAATTTAGTTGACTAACTTTCAACTAAATTTGTTTATTTAAATGTAGCTAAAATAAATTGATTGCAACCACTTACCTTAAAAAAATTGAGTAAATCCAATGAGTCATTTTTTTCAGTGTATTTTTGATCAAATAAATGCAGCTTTGGTATGCATTTAAAAAATCTTAATTATTCCAAACTTTTGACTAGTAGTAATCATACTATTTCTATGTATAATTTGCAGAGTAGCACTTTTACATTCATAGAATACACAGATGACCTACTAAATTTACCAAAATATGCAATACAACAGAGCACACTGTGCAGAAAACTGTATCCCACAATGCAATGCGTGGACTTGGTCTTCCATTTCCTGTGTGACAAATGCAGAAGCAATATCAGCTCAAAATCAGTTGACTCATTTCTAGACTGAACTGGTAAAATTGAATGAAAATTTCATTGAAACCCCAAAACAACTGTATTTTATTTTAAAGCTCTGGACACCACTAACATTAATCATGATAAATCTTATCTAAAATGTCAAATAACATCTGTTTTGCATTATTATTATTTTTTTTAAATAGAAGGCAGTCTGAGTAGTTTGAGAGTAGAGTTTACAATGCTTTATGGGAGTGGGTGGTCACTGTTGAGCTCTTTTGCCACTAATTACATTTATAATTCAATATAGCAACAAATTTTCTGATTTGTGGATTGCTTTTCTGGATTAGTCTATAGGGTTGGTACAGTTCTTTACTGGGAATTTGGCAAATACACTTTTTTTTTTTCAAATAAAGATGAAATCACATTTGTGCCTTATAGAGAAAGTTATATCAATGCTTAATCTCACAGCTTATGGTATGTGGTTTAATTAAAAACCTGTTATTTTATGGAGAAAATTAATAGGATTTTTACCTCCTGAACTCTTCTATTAGGCTGTATCACACTAAGAAGACAAGACACGTTGTCATGACAACATCAAAAGATGCATAATTTAATATAGATAGAATCAAAGTAAAAAAATAAAAGAAAAAGAAATGTTAATTCTTTTACCAATTGAAACTACTTCCGTTGGGATATGAAAAGGTTTTTTTTTTTTTTTTCCAGCTCTTTATTACCCACACTCTTAATGACATACATCACATTTATTAGTTCTAGCCCACAATTTCCTGTTATTGGAGACATAAATGCATGTGGTTCCTTCTTTAGAATGCTGGTACATAGAAGGTTATTACCTCTCGCTTTGTCCTATGCCAAAAAGCAGGTCCGTGCATTCAGGCGAATAAAGACACAGACACAAGCCATGTTAATTCCACTTCCCAGACGTTTGTATTAAATGTACTTAAGCTGCATGCTAAAAACAGACGACGCGTGTGCGCAAGACCAGGTTTGTCAAGTTCAGTACCACTTCTTACCTCCGTTGCGCCGATGAGTCAGTCAACAGAGCCTCTACCGCACGTGCCACTGTGAACTAGAACATTTAGTTCTTGACGCGAGGACCTATTGATCTGAGAAACCAGTGGAAAAACGAGCAGGATTTTTCTCTTGACAGTAACCAAAAAAAAATAAAAAAATAAATAAATAAATAAAAATAAATAAATAACTAAATCAATAAAAAATAAATAAATAGATAAAAAAATAACAAATCGACATTATTTGGCGACAAGGTCACTTCTATAATCACTCCTTATTGCATGCTATTCCTTACAATAGTTTCCATCCACAATAATCCTCATGTCCTTTCTGAAAATATGTTGTTTAATGTTTGGATACCATTGCATAGACTGTGGACCCATAAATGCTTCTTATGATTATGAAAGAGGAAGATGAAAATGAATGTAGAAACTTATGATATGGATGGTCATCTAGATGTAGATTAAATGACAAAATAGGAAAAAATTATAACAAACTGACCACTGAATTTTATTTTTATTTATATATTTGCCAAAAATCTTTGGACCCTTTGAGTGTTTTGCATCACCAAACAGATTATTCATATCCTCTCTAAACATCTGTTAATGGTGGGTGAATCACTATGCTGTAAGAAATAATCAGTGTGTCCTTTCGGGAAGGGGTGTGAAAAGTACAGAGAAATTGTACTTATGTTGAAGTATAAATACTACGACAAAATTTTGTTCAATTAAAAGGATCTAACTAAAAAGTGGTTAGCTTAAAGCATGTAAGGCCCTAGAACACACCAGTGAATTGAAATGAATTGAAACCAGTGTCCTAAGACCTGTTACTTGACATATTTAAAATATTTCTAAAACTATGTGCTCTGCAGATGATGGAAAAGTGCATATAAGTGCATTATATATATGTATACATATATTTAGAAAACTGTATACATATTTTTGACATACTAGCACATCATTAAATTGTGCCTCTGATATTATTGCATACATTTACATTTTTCGATGATTTGACACGCTAATTATTTAGCAGCTAATTTAAATCTCACATACTAAACAGGATTTACAGTATGCAAATTAGGAAGCATCTAATATTGATAAAAATTAAAATCTGGTAATTGCAAAGATGGAATCAAGTGACAGGTCGTGGTGGTATATTACTATTCATTAATTGCTCTGTAAATGCTTTTTTTTTTTTTTTTTTTTTACAAATTGAGAGATGAGTCAAACTTCAGTGGTTAATAAACCACAAGCCACAGATGTTCTTGATAGATCTAAACCTTAACCAGAAATATCACTTTAGCACATTAATGAGGTACATTTATTAAAGTACTTTATAACCCTCTGATAACAATTCCAGTAACTGATATGCATTTTATTCAAGCAACTCTTTATGATCCATACCGAAAAAAAGTCTAGATTTATAAATATACAAAGTATGTTCATTTAAAAGAGTATATCCTTTTATGTAAATGAAACCACATGGCCTGTTCACCCTTTGACAGAAGAATACCTTAATCATATTCTGAATGTCATCACCACTAAGCCTTTAGTAAAGAAAAATGTAATTTCTTTTACAACAAATGTCTGTAAATTAAAACCATAACCACAAGTGTGTTTATTTTTCTACATTTAATTTTCACGTCAGAATTGTAAGAAAGAAAAAAAAACAGAACAAAATATTGATGATGAATAAAATGAACAGAGTGATTTTGATCGAGATCATATACATGATATGATCACAGAACATGAACAGGAGAAAGGTCAAACAAGTTTACATAGAACGTCCCCACTTGGACCTTGTTGGCAGTGACATATTGCTCTGAATCCTTATCCTTGAATGCCCCGCACTTGTTTGCTTGTGCCATCCGCACTGAGCAGTTTCACATAATAAGTAAGCTCTGTCGCAGATCCCTGCTGCTAAGATACCAAACTGAGGTAGCGTTTTGTTCTACTCTCTTCCATGCTTGAGTACTTCAGTGTCCTGCCTGGATAAACCTGGAAATGCTGCAGGCCTGTTGAATTCATATTAAAGAAATACAATTTCAATTAATTACATTTTGGGCACATTTGAAAATGTGTGTATTCTAAAATGTATATCAAAATTACAAATCAACCAGATAAATGAACTAAATAGCATTTCTCTGGGTGATTTTGATATAGAATCTTTAATAACTTTAACCTCTTAAACAGAGCTCATCATTTTCCTGGACTAACTATCCATCTGAAACTATTATCTGAAAAAAACAGGCTTGAAAAGGGAAATCAATCCCTTTAAATCCAGACAATCTTGCATGCCACCTATTGTGTTCCTGCCGACACCTCTAGTTGCTCTAATGAGTCAGGAACATTTTTAAACAGTTCCAGTCTTTAGATGCTTTTAAGGCAGGTAACACGGTGCCAGTGCTGCTGTTATTTAATATTTGGCATGCTAACTTGAACGGCTGGATTTGATTTCAACATATTCACTTGACATGGAATTAGTGTAGAAATTAAATCTTTAAAACATAATGCACCGAAGATGCTGCTTAGCTTTACATGTCTAGTTTTACAAACTTAACACAGAATAGACAATGTATCATCTTAAACAGAAAACAGTAAAACCTGTTATCTATAAGTTACCTTCAATAAAAAATGGATTTAACAAACAATAAATGTAGTTTTACTGTAAAATGCTGTGTAAAATGTATGGAAGCAAAAAGTATTAGTATGTGATTTATGGAGAAAATCTGCATTACATCTACAAAACAGTAAAATTTACAGTAAAATTACAGTAACAACGTTCCCAGAGGTTACATTTTATAATATTTTATTGAAATAATAAAGTTTCAATGATTTTTGTAACGGGTTATACTGTGTAGGTAGGCTATATTTATATTACATTTATGTCATTTCATTAATGTTTAGGCTTCTTGCATTATTTTAGTGTCATGTGTCAAGTGTCACACTCTGATGGTGTTTTGTAGGCGTGATAAATGAACTCAATTCTTATGACCATTAATTCATTTTCATTTCATCACCTGTTTTATTATGGTAGTTATGCAATCCAAAAATACCATCCAAACGTCTACTGTAAATTTCTTCCAGCTGTCAACTTTACCGCAACCAGATTTTTTTTTCTTAATTTTTTTAAGAATGCAAAGATTTCTATCATTTTAAACTTCCACTTTTTGAAACATAATTTAGTAGTGTTATTTTTTTCCACGTATCGCAGTGCTCTGACTGTGTGGTTGTACATGCTGTTCCAAACTTGAGCTGTTCAGTCAGCACACAACGGGTTACGGGTCAGGGTGTCTACTAGGACACTGTGTTCTCATCAGCGCGAGCTACAGTACAGCCGGAACATTGTGTTACTTTGTGGACAGTTTCCAAGGCCTGCCCTTAATTTTTACACTACACTTCCCTCCCCCCCGCGTTTACTCCTCCTCCTTTAGTCTCATTTCATTTTCCCCCTCCAAATGTCTCGTAGAGGCGTATCGTGTTGATGATTATTAGTGCGGAGAAGTGTAAAATACTGCCGGTAGAACATCTAGTACTCTCGCGCTGAGAGGGCGGGCTCATTCTCCTTTAAGCCGCTAGGCACAGGTTGTATTCGCCGGTAAGACAAACTGAAGTTGCATACGGACGGATATATGGTCAAATATATGAGAGGAACGAGCAACAAAAGGGAAATATTGTAAGTCTTTATTTTAAGCTTGTTTTTTTTTTATTCTTTATCCATCACTTAATCTACCTTTTACATTTAAATCAGCTTTCTAAATGTGGTCACTAGTAAAGAGAAAAGGCTGTTTTCTCACGGTGTAATGCTTTACCTACAAATTCAAGTAAAATAGCGCGCTCAATTTAATTTACACACGCCATTTAACAGTTATCTTGCTTATTCTCTGCAAATAATGAACCACTTGTCCAAAATGTGGCCTTATATTTTAATTAAAATAAAGAGTAGATACTAATGTTGGAAAGAAATTGTAGCATCTTGTTTGCATATGGGTTTCATAGCGTGTTGTTGCGTTTGAGACGTATGGAAGATGGTACGAAACTGAGAGGACGTGAAGCACCCCTTTCAATTATGATGCTAGAGAACTCCTTGAATTTATATTAATTTAAATAGCCCTTTAATATTACATTTTATAATCCTTTATATTGTATACACACTTTTGCTTACTATTTCCCAGACTCTCTCTCTCTCTCATTAATCCATTTTAAGGACAGTCTTAAGGACAGATGTTCTTGGTGTTTATAATATAGAGATTATAATGTTTGTGGATTGAAAATGTGTTTTCTGCCTTTGCCTTTTTTATTTTGAGATGTGCTGGGAATTTAGGTTTTCTAGATTTGTAAATTATGCATGACCCCGACTAACTGTTAGGCCTACCACTGGCCAGATGCCGCTCAGAGGTTGGTTACACTGACTGGCTTTCTCAAGCATGTTTTTCTAAAATCTGTTTAGATAATATTTCACATTTTAATGTAAATTAAAAGTGGATCCTTGTGTCTTTTACAAAATCCCTTTTAGTGTGTAACCATATATTCAGGTCTTGGAGGATCAAATATGATAATTTAACAATCAACCATTGAAATATTTCCCTTAGCCTATCTGATTATTGGTGTCAGATGCATCTATCCTTCACTGTTTACGTGGTCACACCCTTAATTTCTGTGTGAGAGATGTTTTCAAGAGTTGGAAAACCATCATTAGATCATTTAATTTGGATGTTGAGGACATCTTGTATGTCATTAATACAGAAAGAGACTGGGTGTCTGACAAGGTGATTAACTCGGAATCTGTGTGAATACATGTTGTGTTTAACTGCGGACAGTATGTTCAAGGATGGAATGAGTCAATTGTCTCTGAACACTCATCTTTGTAACAGAAATGCCTGTTGCAATCTCACCACACTGCGGACATCTGAGACCGAGCTCCAATAAGGGCTTAGAAAAGTCACACCACCTTTAAACGAGTCGATCACAGGAGAGAAAGACTTAGGGACAGTTGGCTGGAAAAGCATAAATAGATAACCAGGCATTGAGACAAACACAGGTAGACAAACAGACAAAGACAGACTGTTTGGTAGTGGGACAGACTACAAGTGGAGATATAGACATATGAGTTACCAGATGAGTAGTCCTTGAATAAAATGAGTGAAAATCAAGAACAATTTAAGTTATTAAATGCAACAAGTGGTGAAGTACATGCCAAAATCAGGCTTTTTATGCAAGCATTCTTCATTGTTACATCTTATGACTGATTTTTAAGGAACATCTATTAGAGGAACTTTATAACATTTGATTCCGAGAAACCTTCAGCTGTTAAAAAGGTTCTGAGTGATTAATTTACCTAGCCCAGGGTCAGAATTTTGTTACATTTTTAACATTTAAACTGGAAAAATTCATGCCAACAAAACCAGAGAAGTTTTTACTTCTTGTACAGTAAGATGTTTAATATAAAATTTGTTTGCTATTGATTCTGCGTCCATTACAGTGATAAGGCTTCCTGGTGTTGCGGTTGTATCTGTGATTCTTTTTGACTTACTGACATCCACCTCTTTCATCTTGGGTTTTCAGAATAAATCGTGCTCAAAGAACGATATGTTTCCACAGCAATGATGTTGCAGCCAGGATGGTAGCAGACTATTTTTGTAGATGAGTCAAATAGCCTGGATTGTTAATTTTCACTCTGCTATATTACCATTTCAAGACATAAGCCCTAAAATGATATATGCAGAAAGGTGAATATTTGTATTAATGAATATATTATACTTTTAGTGCTAAAAGATGTTAGTTATTCATTGAACAGTTTGGCACACAGCAGTTCCAGAAAAAAACAGACTTTTTTTATTGTTGTCTTTATTTAGGTATGTGCTGCTATATCTGCTCTTATGCATTCATTGAACTTTCCTTGAAATTTATTTGCTTCCTGTAACCTTCAGCGTGTGTATGTGTAGATAAAAATGAATGTCTTTGATTGAGAGCCTTGAGTGATTGCAGTATCTCACCGCCGAAAGTAAAGTGGACTGGACTGAATGTTCCCTTCTCCATTCTGTTTTGTTCCCCTGTCTTTTTACTAGGTTTACTGACATAAATCTCACAAGACATCCTTCTCTAGAATCTGAATTTGTGCCAGGAATTCTGAATAAAAGGAACATAGTGTTCCGCCGCACACGTTCACAAGCTTTGGTGTACATTTAAATAAAAATACCCCAAAACTCTATATGCATCTGCTTCTATACACACACACACACACACACACACACACACACAGACAGGTAACAACTGACAATTTCTAGAAACAAAAACAAAACAATTAAGGCAATCTTTTGAAAAATGACAAACACACAAAGATGCGAGCATATGTGCACTCTTACATTTTTGTTTTATGCATATTTGAGTGCATCCTTTTCATAACTAAAGGTTTCATAACTTCCAAGGTTTGATAATTAACGAAAAAAGAAGTCAGCATCACAAAAGAAGGATTACAAAATATTTTTCTACGAAAATGCCCCCCAAGCATATGTGGAAATTTGATTGTGAACATTTGCATTTGTCTAAAGAGAGCAGTGCCTTATTATAATTGGCTGAAATTTAAAGGTAAATATTGTATTTTTGTTTTTTAGGGGAACACGGGTATGTATGAGTGGTGAGATGTCATCTTTAGAGGATATCTTTTCCACTAACCAGTGCCCAACTGATGTCTTCACCTCCCAAGGCACTGATGTCAGTCCAAATGGTGACCGTGGAGTATGTAAGGTAATCCAGTAATTAGTAACTCTATATCACAGCTGTTTACAAATTCTGCATTTTTCCTGTAGTCATGAATGATACAGTGGGTCCAAAAATCTGCAACCACTAGTGAAAGTTCTTCTATTTTATACTCTTTTCCAACTGAATATAATTTTTTCCTAAAAAATTACATTTTAAATAAAAAATAAAGTTTAATTGAATTTATAAATAAATGTTAAAATAAAGTTTAATTGAAAAAAAAAACCAGGATGTCATTAGAATGTTCCAAAGAACATTGTGTCACTTAAAAACTTGCTTATTGCTTATTTGCAGGTTTAAATGAAAAAAGGGGACTTTAAACTTCCAATATAATTTGAATCTTCTAAAGTGATACTATCATATAAATTTCAAAAGCTTCCATAATTTGCTGATACATTTTACATCCACTTGTTCATGTATGCTTGTGCTGTTGATTAAAGGAGCATAGTGCTTTATTGAAGTGGACTTGTGAATTACTGAAAACTTGACTTAAATCAGAGGATTTTGTTTCAGAATGATCTGCCGTTAATTTAAAATAATTATGAGGTTGTGTAAGGATGGATTGTTATCTTTTTCTCCCCTGCGTCTCTAAAGATTGTGAAACAACATGGTGTGGAAGGGGAAAAGCCGATGATTGGGGACAGGGTGTACGTCCACTACACTGGCAGACTCCTAAATGGCAAGAAGTTTGACTCCAGTCTAGACCGCAAAGAGCCTTTTGTTTTTAATGTGGGAAAAGGTAATATATTTGATAGATTTATTTTTTAGACTATATTTGATCATTTTACAAATTTAAAGTGTTGTTATTGAAACAAATTCTATGTTGAAAGAGGACCTTTGCTGAAAGAAATCCAGTGTAACAAATGGATATGCAGAAAGATAATTTTATGTGCTATGCTATTATATACATATTTTTCACATTCATTAATCATAATATGGCCCACTATGCAGTGTGTAATTATTTGGCTCAGCTTGATTTAGTTGTGGACGCTGGTTCCACGCATTGGGTTTTTGATGGATTTGCTTAACCTTAAATTAAACTTCCAACTCTACTCAAATAACTTGTTTAGTAGAAAACCGAACTGAACTGAGTAAACCCTAATAAAATTAGACATTAGTCACATTAACCACTCTTGTGGTTAACTGCTAGCTAGCAAAAGCGCAGTACTTGCTTTTTCAGTGAAGCAACATGCATCATACTCTTCATGTAACCGTCCACAAGTAGAACTCCACTCCTCTCTACATAAGAGAAACTCTTCTAAATATCAACATTAAAGGACATGAAACATTTTTTCATCTCAAAAACACTTCATTTTAACATTTACCCATCCAGTCCCATGCATCCCTATGCAGTTTTAGCAAGGAAACTTTAAATTAATAATAAACTTTATTTATTATTATTATCGCTATTATTACTACTACTACTACTACTACTACTAAAATTCATTATTATTATTATTAAAAAAAAAAAAAAAACTTTAAAATAAATTATTTATGTAGTCCCAACACAAATACATTAAGCTTTTATTTTGCTCTTTAAATTCACTTCAAATAAAAGTTTTAGTTGTTTATTTGGATTACGTAAATTGAGAAAGGAGCAAATCAAATATAATTTTAAAGTCTTGTAATAGATGACAGAAGTTTATTTAAAAAGAATAAAAACAGAAAATCTAAACAATATTTTTTATTATTTGAACTGCACATGCAAATAGTTTATATTATACTGACATGTCTATGATTTTTAGGATGCTACTCTATCAAAAGTGTCTGTTAAATGGAATGATTATACAACCTGCCAATTTCATTGTACATTTCTCTCTAAAGAGCAAGGCTGAAATTCCTGTTTAATGACATTTGCGGTTGCATTTAAAAAGGGGTGTAATTGCTGGTGTTGTTTAGACAAGTGGTGCCGCCATTATCTGCTGTTTTATTCTCAAAGAAACAATTTGTATTTAATCTTAAAGGGTATTGACGCAAATCATTATGAAAATGGGCCACAATTTATTTTTTGTTTAGTATTTAAAATATAAATGTTTTTGAGTATCTGTGGATTATGAAGATTTATGAATAAGACTTTATTTATAATAAGTAATAAATTTGCTTATAAATGAACAATATAACGTATTTTTATACTTTTATTTACTTATAAGTTTTTTTCTTAGAGTGACAGAAGCATTGAATTCATGGAGTACTGTCTGGTTGATTCACACAGGTCAGGTCATCAAGGCATGGGACATTGGCGTGTGTTCCATGCAGAAAGGAGAGGTGTGCTTGATGCTCTGTAAGCCTGAATATGCATACGGTTCAGCTGGCAGCCCCCCAAAGGTTCCTCCCAATGCCACACTTGTGTTTGAGGTAGGAACATCAAACACTTAAATAGCCTACACATTCATGGATGAATTGTGAAAATATCTTATGCATATGCATATATATGCATTATTGTTGTTTCTTCAAGCTCAAGTTGTTTCTTCAAACTTTCGGTGGACATTTAAAAAGACTTTTATTTTTAAATTTAGTTTTAATGTGACTTTAATTTGACAAAAAGAAAAAAGTAAATAAAAATCATCCACTGAGACATAAAAGTGTCAGAAACATTGTTATTTTTGTCTCTTTGTGATATATAAAATGCTAGACCCAGAACACAAAAAGCCTCTTTTAGTATAAGCTTGTTATCTTTAAAACTACAAATGGTTCTGCTTCCCAAAATTAGATTGAGCTGCTGAGCTTCAGAGGGGAGGAGCTTACAGAAGATGGTGGGATCATGAGGAGAATAAAGGTCAAAGGCGAAGGCTATAACAATCCTAATGAAGGGGCCACAGTACATGGTACGTCTTGAGAATTTTGAATGTTCAGAATGTGGTTGTTATTCATAGAAAATGCATTCACATTATCACTGCCCCTTTTGGATACACTATTAATGCTGTCTGGTTTCTGTTCCACAGTACACTTGGAGGGGTGGTGTGGAGGTCACTTATTTGATTCTCGAGATGTCACCTTTGTAGTGGGTGAATCAGAGGACATGGGTGTTCCTTTGGGAGTGGACAGGGCCATGGAGAAAATCCAAAAGGGGGAATGCTGTTTATTATACCTAAAGCCCAAGTAAGATTGGTTTTAATATTTATTGTATTTACTATATATTGTTTGGTAAGGGTTAATATAATATAATGTAATATAATATAATATAACAACCCAGATTCAGCCATGTGTAAACTAATATAAAATATTTATATGCCCAGTATATGCATATTACAAAGCCAGTAACCAACCATAACGCTGATAATCTGACATACTCTTTCCTTTTTATATATAACTATCCCCATCTTACACAGTCTATGTTATGCTTTCAGATACGGCTATGGCAAAGAGGGTAAAAAAGAATATGACATTGAATCAAATGCAGAACTACTGTATGAAGTAACATTGAAAGACTTTGAAAAGGTGAGATATTTAATTTTTCAACCCAAAGCATTTAATCCAAAAGCTTTCTGTTGTTCAGAATACAGTGGGGTTCAGAAATTGAAGTCCACTAACAATACTTGAAACAATCCATTACCATTATACAGTGGGGAAAAAATTAATTGATCCCCTGCTGATTTTGTACGTTTGCCCACTGACAAAGAAATGATTAGTCTATAATTTTAATGGTAGGTTTATTTGAACAGTGAGAGACAGAATAACAACAACAACAACAACAACAACAACAAAAAATCCAGATTCAAAAAAGTTATAAATTGATTTGTATTTTAATGAGTGAAATAAGTATTTGATCCCCTATCAATCAGCAAGATTTCTGGCTCCCAGGTGTCTTTTATACAGGTAAGGAGCTGAGATTAGGAGCACTCTCTTAAAAAGATAAAAAGATATAAAATATCCACAGAAGCAATCAATCAATCAGATTCCAAACTCTCCACCATGGCCAAGACCAAAGAGCTGTCCAAGGATGTCAGGGACAAGACTGTAGACCTACACAAGGCTGGAATGGGCTACAAGACCATTGTTAAGCAGCTTGGTGAGAAGGTGACAACAGCTGGTGCGATAATTCGCAAATGGAAGAAACACAAAATAACTGTCAATCTCCCTCGGACTGGGGCTCCATGCAAGATTTCACCTCGTGGAGTTTCAATGATCATGAGAACGGGGAGGAATCTGCCCAGAACTACACGGGAGGATCTTGTCAATGATCTCAAGGCAGCTGGGACCATAGTCACCAAGAAAACAATTGGTAACACACTACGCCGTGAAGGACTGAAATCCTGCAGCGCCCGCAAGGTCCCCCTGCTCAAGAAAGCACATGTACAGGCCCGTCTGAAGTTTGCCAATGATTCAGGGGAGAACTGGGTGAAAGTGGTGAGGTCAGATGAGACCAAAATCAAGCTCTTTGGCATCAACTCAACTCGCCGTGTTTGGAGGAGGAAGAATGCTTCATATGACCCAAGAACACCATCCCCACCGTCAAACATGGAGGTGGAAATATGACCCAAGAACACCATCCCCACCGTCAAACATGGAGGTGGAAACATTATGCTTTGGGGGTGTTTTTCTGCTAAGGGGACAGGACAACTGCACCGCATCAAAGTGTGACGATGTCAAAATGAAATAACTAAATTGCAATGAAGTGTTCATCTGTCTTGGATTTATTAGTCATCATTCATATATGAAATCACTCTGTGACAGTGTTGGGCACATTATTTTAAAAAAAATTATTAATTATAGTTACTAGTTACTTCTCACAAATAGTAACTAGTAACTTAGTAACTGAGTTACATCATTATAAAAGTGATAGAACTTTAGTAATTAGAATAACCAAGTATGAATGCATATTTGTCATGTTGACTGAACTTAGGACTGCTGGTGGTGCTTATTTAGTGTTTGTCATTTATTGATTCTACAAAAAAAAAGGGGGGGGGGGGGAATTGATAAGATAAAACTACTACGAATTCTACTACTAACAATATAAAACGCGCTAAGGATTAATGAGCTGCTGGGTTCATGAATATTAATCACGTAGTCTGCGTTCGCTCGAATTGATTTGCTAAAATCAAAACAGGGACGATAATAGATGAGCGCCAGCCAATGAGGTTGTCGTTTGTGCATTAGTTCCGCCCACTACCAGGGAACCTGGCACTTCTTAAAAGCTGAAGAATTCCAAAGGAGCTCCGTTATTTTGACAGGAAAATACAACAAAGAATATCGTTTACATGTAGCGTGTCAATTCTGCATGTTATGAAAGACTCTCTCTCTGTATCTTTCTTTGCGCGTGTGAGACAAAGCAACGGCGAGGCATGCACAGGGGCGGATCTAGACCACAGTAACTGGGGGGGCCAGACAGGGGCCACTTGTGCTTTTAGGGGGCACAATTTTTAAATTCATCTTAACCTACTTTAAGTATTATTCATTCAGTCATTTTTCACCATGTCATGTATCACTGCAGTCTCTGGAAGTAATCTATAACAATTTCAGCTAGATTAAATATTTCATCCTGTTTAATTTATTTGACAAATAATTCTTTATTGTAGTGTCAGGGGTATCATGCACTCATTATTTTTGAGGGGGCACGAGTGAAGGGGGGGGGGCTCTCATGCTTGTCATGTGACACACAGCAGCCACAATACCACTGTATAACTGATATAGGCTTATGTCCCTACTGAAAAAAAAACAACAAAACAAAACAAAATAAAAAAAAACAAAACAATAAAACCATCAGAGAAAATTTTAATGGTTTACACTACAAATACCATTACAAACATTACAAACCATCAACATTTAACCATTAAAAAATGGTTTTCTGTAGTGTGTTTTAGGACATATTCCATTAGGATTTATTGGTTTTAACAAGCCACCAATAGAAGGCAACCAATTACCGGTAGAGATCAACAGGGTCCATTACAGTTTCCAGTAAAACCAATACAAGTCCCATTATAACCAGTAAAACCATTACTAATTTTGTAATGGTGTCTATTGTTTTTTTCAACAGGGGTTTCATTTATTTATTTATTTTATTTTATTTTTATTCGATATATCCCTAAAATATATCATGAAATATCTCGATTCTCAAATATGTGTAAGTAAATGCATTTGGCACCTTTATAGATTATGTTATTTGGTCTATAATGGGGGATGGGCAAAGAAGGCTAATACTGTAATCTATTAACTACGCATAAAAGCCCGTCTTGTTACTTAAGTACCAGATATGTGTGTCATGTCATAAAATACTTTTAATATGACTGACTTTGTATTTAATGTGAATTTAATAAAAACATTGTAAGTTACTAATTAGCCTATAACATTTTCAGTGTACAAGAAGAGAGCAAAGAACGTTTACATTATCAAAGAACATTTTCACTTTAGTCCAGCGAGTTAAAGCATTCTCAGAAACTGTCATAATAATCTCTAAAGCTGTTTACACTGTGAAATTAATATCTTACTTACATTCGTACTTCTTCACTTTGTTGTTTCTGATGAGAGAATTAGAATTCAGTCAGCCAGCGCGGTGACGAAACAGCGTGTTTCAGTGATGACTCATCTGAACGCCTCTGATTGGTCCTTGCATTCATAAGCTCAACAGAATCGTATGTGATTGGTTATAATGCGCAGTGCTTTAAAAACGTGCATACACTGGCTCTGTGCCAGCCAGCGAACTCAGATTTGAATTTAGCAGCTGGTGATTTTTTTCTTTTTATATACATATAGTTTACAGGACAAACTGCGCATTTCACCCAAAATTGTTTGCTGTAATATGATTCAAATTTAGGGGTGCCAAAGGAGGTGCCAAGCTTGTTGACAGGGGGGCACTGGCCCCCCCCAGAACCGCCCCTGGGCGTGCGCCTTCACGCTACGTCAAATACAGCTACACTTCGCATCCTTTCAGATGAACTGAAAAATAAAATTATAATAATATTATAATAAATTATAGTTACGCCGTATTTTATTGTCAGTAACGGTAACGGCGTTGTAACGGGGGAAACAGTAATTTGTTTGATTACTCGTTACTGGAAAAATAACGCCGTTAGTAACGCTGTTATTCCCATCACTGCTCTGTGATCATTATCTACAAAAATAAAAAATGTCAATATTCTTTGGCTCTACAGTCATTTTTACAATGACCGAATTAAGACGGTGACGTCTTTAGTCCAGCCCCTATTTACCTTTACCTGGCTGACGTGCATCACTCGCGACGGCAGCTGGGAGGCATTGAGTACCTTGCGCAGCTCCTCTTGAAGACTTCCGTGGCAATTTATTGTTTTATCCGCGGCAAAAGTGTGCTTATCGTCGGCGTTCTACTGTGATCGCTCTTCCCGGATTAATATCCTCGACATTATGTGACTAGCAGACAGTCGTTGAGACGCTGCAGGGAAAACAATGCGAGCGAGTAGTTCCAAAACCTGAACTGGATTAACGGAGTGGAGTCTCCAGCCTTGTATATACCAGCGCATAAGAAGTCCCGGAAAATGTGTACCAGACTATTAAAAGAGGGAGTCGTGAGTACCATTCAGACTGCTGTGGATGACTGTTTGACTTGACTGTTGACTGTTTTTGTTGGGGGGATTTATATCTTTTATTCTTCTCTTCTAATATTTTGACTATTTGCTGTGGATTGTTACTGTTTGAACTAACTTACTGCTTGGTTTTTGAACTGGACTATTTCCTATTTTGGTGTTTGTTTTTTCCCTCTCTAATCAAAAGACTTTATCAGACACTTGAATTTGGTCACTTTTGAATATACATATTTGAATGCAAATCTATGTGTCCTGTTGTGTTGAATGGGTTGTGTTTTCTATTTGAGAGTGCTTATTATTGGTATAATGCATTGATTGCTGGTGCAAAATCCTTATCTCATTAAGTTATGGGTTTTGTGTGAGACAAATTTGACTACACAAGATCTTTGTACGTTTCCTTTACTTGCAACTTAAACTAATGACAGAAACCCTGTCTGGCACCCCAGAAAAAAAAAATGAAACCTAAACAAAGAGTGTGGGAAAACGTTACAAAAGGGACGATGGACGGGGCCATGTACCATCAGGGCCAGGGCATTGAAAATGGGTCGTGGATGGGTATTCCAGCATGACAATGACTCGAAACACACGGCCAAGGCAACAAAGGAGTGGCTCAAGAAGAAGCACATTAAGGTCCTGGAGTATGGAGCTTATAATATGACAAAACAATTTGAATTTGAATTGTGTAAATTTGAATTATTGACAAGTATCATTTAACAAAACTGAATATTATGTGGCATTTAACATGGCTCTGAATTTGATTTTTTTTTTTTTTAAACTTTAATATTGAACATTAGAAATTTAACACAACTGAACTTTTTTTATGCCAGTTTTTTTTTTTTTTTTTTTTTAATAGACGTATTTTCAAATGGCGAATTTTTTTTGTTCTGAATTCTTAGACTGCAAAAATCCATTTTGTAAAAATATAGCTTCAAGTTTTCAAGATAAAGAAGAAATTCGGAACATCAAATTCAATATTTAAAATTCAAAGCGCAGAAATTCTGATCGTACAGAAAGTAGGTCAGAGGTCATCCACAGGGAAGAGTAGATGATCTCCGAAAAGTCGAAATGTTCTATTGGTTGTTAATAATCTGCCAGGTAATTGGTTAAAGCCGACAAAAAGATAACTTTTTTTTTTTTTTAATTTTTTTTTTTTAATTTTTTTTTTTAATCTCTGGCTGCGCCTGCCGCGAAGAGCCGTGGAAGCGGCAGGATTTTGGGTGCACGAGCACCGCCAGCGAAACGGCCTACTTTCCTGCTATTCACAATTTGAATAAAAGTTTTAATAAATGACTTTTGCTAAGCGCTACACAAATAAACTTGAATTTTGTCTACCTCATGTAGGAGATTTAATGTGGGTGTGGTTTGGGTCGGATAACGGGTTGGGTGTTCTGTTACAGCGGGTGCGGGTATGAAACGGACCCGTGCAGGACTCTGCCTCGAGATGCTATGTTGAGGGAACCACATATTTTTCTCGTGGCCACGAGTTTAATGCGTAAACAAACCTGAGTGACCAGCGACCTGGGATTATCAGAGATGGATTTATTAATATTTAATTTGGAATTAAGAGATTATGAATGAATGAATTATTAGAAATTATTACATTATTAAATTATTTTAACCATAGGCCTAGGCTACCGGACTGTATTGCGCACGGTGCATTCGAATGAAGTTTAACATGAATAAATTAGATAAAGTACATATAATAAAATAGGCCTACAAGAAAACATTTTTATCCATCCCAAGTCCATTAACTGATCGTCTTTTCCCGTAATATTTGTTTATTATTATTATTATTATTATTATTATTGTTGGTTATATCTTTATATTCGTTGTTATGCATTTGATTTATTTTCCCTTCATTTTGATCTCTTTACTAAATGTTCTGAATAATAATAGCCTACTGTAAATGCCAACATGCCAATAAAGCTTTGATTATGCTATGACTTACGGAAATTTTTACTGGAAGTGCAGTTTAAAGGTTGAATTTAACATATATTTAATTTTATTTCGCCTAATTAATAGACTATTAGAAATATAGTGTTTCGTTGAGGAATGAATCATTTGTGTGGTTTCATTTGTAAATGACAACACAACACGCTCATTGTCACATACGGGCGTAAATACACTCAAGTCAAAACTTCATTGGCATAATTGTCAGGCGCTTACAGTATTTGCAAAATATGGTAGCATATTAATAATACTAGCATAATTATACAAAACGTTAATTAGGTAAAGCTCTGAATTGAAAGGGAAATAAGCATATATAACAATAAACAAAAATATAGCCCCCTACCCAGTTAATATAATAATAGAATTATAATATTATTATTATTATTAGCCTATAGTTTTATAAAAATAATAATAATAATAATATACAAATATTAAATAAAAAGACACGATCAGTTAACAGACTAAAGCCCCGGTCAGACTACACGATTTTTTTGTCGGTTACGACAGTCACTGTGTCAGATTATGTGATTTTTGACTCATAAAATCTTGTCGTGTCGTGAACAAGAAACATGTCAGACTATACGATGCTACCCGAGCATTCATCCCATGCCGTCATTAACGACAGTTCGGGACAAGACAGAAGGTGCTATGAGCGTAAACAAACGATGGCTAGCAAACAGCGTGTTTTGCCCTGTATTGCCATCAGAAAAGCCCAAAAAAGAAAGAAAACCTGACAATGGACACAAATTTGGATTGCATGAAGAGGATGGTATGGACTGTCAAAGAGAACTGAGGTAAAATAGTTTTTATTTTACCTTTTTTCACTGTGTCACGGTAGTCCCTCATCATAAATGCAGGAGTATTGTTGCTGTAGATCCACGGACATTTCCTCCATTGTAAAATTACACCTAGCAAGACCGATACCGTTGTTTCGTTTCGGCTTGTTTGAAAGCTACAAAGGCGCTTCTGTGCTCCTATTGGCCAGTGTCACAGATGTGATGGAACTTGTCGTGTACGATGGGGGAAAAAAATTAAACATGCTAGTCTTTCTGTGTTGACGTCGTGAAGCATAGCAGAGATGTCGTACACTATGACACACTACACGAGGTGAAACGATTGAATCGTGCGTCCCGACGCCCATTGTTGTTTACGAATCCCCACGACACTCTACGTCAAGCAGATCGTGGCAAAATCGGCCTAAAATCGTGTAGTCTGAACGGGGCTTTACAAGACTGTAGGATGGAGAAAAATGTTTTATCTATCTCTGATAATCCCAGGTTGCTATGGTCACACAGGTTTGTTTACGCATTTAACTCGTGGCCACGAGAAATGGATGTTGTTCCCTCAACTTCACATCGCGTGGCCATGACACAAGGATGTCCTTACCTCGACAAAATGATCTCTTGGCCACGACATATTATCACGCTCCCAAGAGTTAATATGTCATGGCCACGACAAAACTAGCCTAAGTGAACTGAACATGTCCCCTCCTGGTCGCAGTAAATGCTTCGTTCAACTTTTCGGAGATCATCTACTCTTCCCTGTGGATGACCTCTGACCTACTTCTGTACGATCTGAATTTCTGCGCTTTGAATTTTAAATATTGAATTTGATGTTCCGAATTTGTTCTTCATCTTGAAAACTTGAAGCTGTATTTTTAAAAACTGAATATTTGCAGTCAAAGAATTCAGAACAAAGAATCCACTGTTTGAAAATACATGTCTATTAAAAAACTGCCATAAAAAAATTTAATTGTGTTAAATTTCAAATGTTCATTATTCAAGCAAAAAAATAAATAAAATTCAGAACTATGTTAAATGCCACATAATATTCAGTTTTGTTAAATACTTAATAATTCAATATCAATACTTGATAATTCAAATTTACACAATTCAAATTAGGGCTGCAACTACCGATTATTTTGATAATCGATTAGCTGGCCGATTATTTTTTCGATTAATCGGATTTAAAAAAAAAACAATTTTCTTTTTCTTTTATTTTATTGACAAAAAAACTTCCACATTCTGCCCAGTGTCCTTCAAACAAACGTGCCAACTGAATGCTATGAAAACATACAGTACTTAACAATTTATTAGACCACCTGTCATAATAAAGAGAAAAAACAAATATTTTAGGAATCTGTCAAAGAATTGTTTAAATCTAAAAATGTTATTGTCATTTATTGGACAAATAAACTGAAACAACTGAATTTTTATTCACATAAAAAAAAAATAGCCTCCTGCCTTTCATAACAGCATGCATTCTTGCTGGCATTGTTTAGCTACTTTTTGACTGTAATTGGGTATCTGAAAAAATCTTTCATAGATCTTTCATAGATCTAGATCTTCATTCTTTCATAGATAACAGAAATAATTATATTATAGTATTAGAAATAGCCCACTGTTACTAAAGAGCTTACACATATTGGAGGACTAACCAATACATAGCTAAAAAATGATTTTAGTAAACACCAATACTGTTAGTTTAGAGCAGCAGTGGCACAAAGCTTACATTATTTGTTATAAACCTTAAATACATTTGTTTTAATAAATTCGTTAAGCACTGTATATAGGTCTATAGTTTAAATCTCTTCATCAAAAATTAAGATAATAATAATAATAAAGATAAGAAAGACGAATAAAAACACAAACTCAGTGTTAACCAACTTTTTGATCACAGTCACGTTTACTGTAATTTCTTTATCCTGTAAAAGGCGGCTATGAAGCATCTGATATTTATATTCAGACAACTATACGCGATTATCCCTTTACAAGTTCCTACTCTCATAAAATACGTGCACTACATGTTGACTTTTAAACCTTAATTTAACATTCAACAACAGCTATTTCAGCACAATGAATGTTTTTGCGCTGAATATTAATCCCTCTCTGACGCGCGTTCACGCGCCCGCCGCGCTCGCGCTCATTCAGTAAAGATTTAAGCTTAACACAGACTGTCAGAACGGAACTTTATGCAAAAATGGAAATGCTCGCGTGAATTTGTGACATTTACAGATAAGGATATGACCGTAAACTGAACGTTTTTGCGCTGAGGACGCACACGCATCTGTCAAAGCGCCTGACAGAGCAAGCCATTACGCTAATGCATTAACTTAAAGCTTAAAATAAAGAGTTCTCATGTTTTGTGCAGCTTGGATCAAGTACTTCTCCCGCAGCATTTCTTTCTGTTTCCTCCACTATTTTTAGATGCATTTTGTCCATAGAAATGCGTTATTCAGTGCTGTAATTTGACGCGACCGGCTGAAGTTGGACGTGCACTGTGGGCAGACCCGACTAATCGATAATAAGAATCGTTGTCGATGATTTTCATTATCGATAATAATCGATTTTATCGATTAGTTGTTGCAGCCCTAATTCAAATTCCAAATGTCATATTATAAGCTCCATACTGGAGTGGCCTAGCCAGTCTCCAGACCTTAATCCCATAGAAAATCTGTGGAGGGAGCTGAAGGTTCGTGTTGCCAAACGTCAGCCTCAAAACCTTAATAACTTGGAGAGGATCTGCAAAGAGGAGTGGGACAAAATCCTTCCTGAGATGTGTGCAAACCTGGTGGCCAACTACAAGAAACGTCTGACCTCTGTGATTGCCAACAAGGGTTTTGCCACCAAGTACTAAGTCATGTTTTGCGATGGGGTCAAATACTTATTTCACTCATTAAAATGCAAATAAATTTATAACTTTTTTTTTTTTTAAATACGTTTTTCTGGATTTTTTTTTTGTTGTCTCTCACTGTTAAAATAAACCTACCATTAAAATTATAGACTGATCATTTCTTTGTCAGTGGGCAAACGTACAAAATCAGCAGGGGATCAAATAAGTTTTTTCCCCCATTGTATATAGCATCCATTATTTTTCCATTACAATTTATATTGGATTTCCATTACAAGTTATATAACATCTTTTTGTACAAAGGATCTCACATAGTCCGTGTCAAATTATCTTATTTTATTAGCAACCGAAAAATTGCTTATTTTTAAATTCTATTTTCAGGGTTCGATGTGATCTTAGCACGGTGGTGTGTGTGTTCCTACTGTGTGTGTATTTATCTCCTAATTATTGTTTTATTTCATTAATATGAAATTTAAAAAACAGGATTAAAATATCCATGTTAAAAATTGTTTTTGAGCAATTATATCTTTGAAATACTTAAAATACTTCAATTATATATTTTTAAATACTGTTAAAGTTAATTTTTAACCCTATGTGTATATGTATATAGAGATAGATAGATATTTATTTGTTTATACATTTATGTAAATATACAGTTTTGTTACATTAATATGAAATTTAATAACCAGGGTTAAAATATGTTTTCAAACAAATACGTCTTTGAAAAGGGAGTTGAAAATCCCAGATTATAGTTAAGGTGCGCCCTCTAATGGTAATAGAGAGAATTAGCAGAAAATCTAGAAAGCCTAACAACTCCTCATGTTGTTTCCCCAGGCCAAAGAATCCTGGGAAATGGACCTTAAAGAGAAATTGGAACGTGCTGTTTTAGTTAAACAAAAAGGGACGCAGTATTTCAAGGTTCGCCTCCATTTTTGTCTTTGGTACAGTCGCTACTGAGCTTGCCTTCTGAGTTGCTTTTTATTTTATTGTAGACAAGCATCCTGCATTTTGTTTTTGCTTTTGGAATAGAGAATATATAAAAGGACTATTTTATATATTAACTAGTTATTAGTAATATTAATAACATATATGGAAAATGACTGACTTAATTTTACTATAAATAAACACTTTCTAAAAATGTTACAAATTTTATTCTATTGGATATTTTATAGTTTTTCATTTGAGTTCAAAAGCTACGATCATGTTTTGTCTTGTTTTTGCAGTGGTCTGGTAATTGACAGTCTTCTTTATACTGTGCATTCAGGCTGGACGGTACAACTATGCTGTAATTCAGTATCAGCGGATTGTAAACTGGTTAGAGATGGAGTGTGGTGCAGGAAAAGAGCAGCAACAAGCCATCCAGGCCCTCCTAATAGTGGCCCATCTGAATCTTGCTCTGTGCTTTCTGCGATTGCGCGAGTACTCTCAAACAGTGGAGAACTGCAACAAGGTAGACCCAAATAGCAGTGAACAAAATATCATCTATGTGTTTCAAAGCAATTTTTCTTACTGTGGCTTACTGGTTGTCATTACTAGGTTATGGAGCTGGACCCAGAAAATGAGAAAGCTCTTTATCGGCGAGGTGAAGCACGTCTGTTGCGCAACGAGTTCAGCATGGCCTTAATGGACTTCAAACAAGTTTTGCAAGTCAACTCCTTCAACCGCGCTGCCCGTAGCCAGATTGCCGTCTGTCAGTGCAAGATTCGTGAGCACCATGAGCGTGACAAAAAGATCTATGCAAACATGTTCCAGAGGTTTGCTGAACACGATGCTAAGGTATGCCAACTATCACACTGGCCAGATGGAAAAGTTTTTCTTGACAAATTCACTCGTTGCAGTTTCAGGAATGCAGCATTAGGAAGTGCTTAATTCCTCACTTGAAGAAACAATGCCCTTGGTTGTACTCAACAAATCTAACCACATTCAAAAACACTAATACAGCTGAGGCTCAGACATAATCTAAAGCTTATTGACATTTTGACATACAGTATTAGTCAGGTTAACAAATAAAATCAAATGTAATTTTTTGTTTAATTGAAGTAATTTTACATTTTTCAAAAATGCAAATTAAGCCTCATGTTATGGCACTGCTCTTTTGCATACAATGAAAGTAATGGTGACCATTTTGTCCAAAAATGATAAAAAAAAAAAAATCACTGAAGGAAATTAAATTACGTCAGTATGACTTGTTTTGCTATATTCAAAGTCTTCTGAAGGCGCTGTTTGGAACAAACTGAAATTTAAGTTGTTACTGACTAAGAATCTTCCCTTTTTGCTGTAGCTCTTCCTATATGAAATGGTAATTAATAATAATAATAAATAATCAATCAATCAGTAATAATAATGTGAAAGTGTATAAAAAAATCCTCATAGTAAAATTTGTGTACATAATTATGTAAATAAAATGGATGAGTTTTTTTATGGTACTACCACATATGTATTATTTAACAATATATCAACAATATATATTTTATTTATATTAAGAAAAATGCAGAATATTTTAAATTAATTACAATTTATTTTTGTGATTTCAGCAATTATGTTCTGTATTCCTATGGAAGCCCGTTTCTGCCACAGTTGAGAAAAAATGAGATTCTGTAAGTCATAATAACGAGAAACTTTCTCGAAATAATGACTTAATCCACGCAAAAAAAAAAAAAAAAAAGAATCTACGCATGCGCAACGCAAAAGTGATGGCACGCTAGCAACATCTGTTGGTCAAAAGCCAGAACACCGCAAACATTGCTTTGTTCTGTAATCTAAAGTGTATAATAATGATATAATCTGTCAATAAATAACGATTTCAGATAAATTATCTGCATGTAGTCTTTTGTTTAATTGTAGCACAAGTTATTCTGCCAGAAAGTTATGGCTTCAAACATTCCATACTAATATTTCAGTTAAGTAATCCAGGCATTTTATGAAGAAATGAAAGCCATTACACATATAAACTTAATTTATAGATGTTTATTTCGATGATTTATTAGTTTTATTAGCGGTCTCTTTCATGCATCACATGCATACAATGTTCATACAGTAAGCCATCTCATTTCAAAAGCACAAAGCGCAGTTGTTCGTTACGGCAACCGCTTGGTCTTCAGCGTCCCGCTTCTCACAGGACAAACACTTAACATGAAAAATGCTTAACGTGGCTTGAAGTATAAAAAAACAGATTGAACCAAATTCAGTACACAACTTAATGATCATGCATGTTGTATATCAGGGATCCTCAAATCTGGCCCACGAGATCCACTTTCCTGCAGAGTTTAGCTGTAACCCTAATCAAACACACCTGAACATGCTAATCATTGTCTTCAGGATCATTAGAAAATCACAGACAGGTGAGTTTGATCAGGGTTGGAGCTAAACTCTGCAGAGGATTGGCCCTCCAGGGTAAGATTTGAGGAACCCTGTTGTATATACAGGCATTCAGGTAGGCCTAATATATGAATGCAACACAAAACAGCAACGTTTATGCATTTTCTATAACGGTTTTCTATTGGAAAACGCAACTTTGGGTGTTGTTCAAATTTTGGGTTCTTATACTTGCCTGTATGCATGATCAGTAATATTGTATCCTGAATTTGTCATTGCACTTTAAGCCAGTGGTTCCCAACCACGTTCCTGGAGGCCCCCCAACACTGCATGTTTTCCATGTCTCCTTAATCAAACACACCTGATTCAGATCATCAGCTCATTAGTAGAGACTCCAAGACCTGAAATGGGTGTCAGACAAAGGAGAGATGCAAAATGTGCAGTGCTGGGGGGCCTCCAGGAACGTGGTTGGGGGGCCTCCAGGAACGTGGTTGGGGGGCCTCCAGGAACGTGGTTGGGAACCACTGCTTTAAGCCACATTAAGCATTTTTCACGTTCATATGTCCTGCAAGAAGCGGTGTGGGACGCTGAAACTACGTATCTATGCGCTGAAGACCAAGCGGTTGCCGTGGTAACGAATAACTACGCTTTGTGCTAGCGAGAAGAGATTGGGTGGTCACCAGCATGGTGCCCGCATGGAGTCTTTGAGTCGCCCGCCAAGCACGTTCTATAAATAGCCTGAATTAGCACCGGGCGATAAATGATATCGTATCGAGATTATGATAAAAATTTATGTTAATTATGATAATAAGCTCTGGACATTTTTACTCAATATGGATTAATCTAACATCCTGTCACACAACAGAAATAAATGTTACAGCAGCCAGTCAGCGCATGTCACTAATAAGTCTGCATGTACTGTGTGTCTCTGTGTGAATGCGTAGAGTGCTTTCGTCTGATACACAAACTCAAACACACGTGACTCGTGGTGTTTTCAGCGTCTGTGTTTCAATATACGAGGACATGAACACAAGAACTTCATCTCCAGAGCTGCTCTGAGAGTCACTTCACCAGATTTATGCAGTTTCATTTGAGAAAAATTACCGTCAAACACACGCTGAAACTAAAACTTAAATACCTTCACGACAAGCCGTCAAAATAAATGTCCGGTTTAACTTGAAATTATGACCGAATATATTATTACTGTATACTAAAGTGCAATTTTCAAATTAATAATAATAATATTATTGTTTTTAAGGAATACCATACAACCAAGTTATTTTTAATATTATTAATTTATACAGTTTTGTTGTGCAGCATCTTTTCTGATAAAATGAAAATGCAATGTTTTGTTGTACGAGTTGATTTTCATTTGATTACATTTTAAAAGATTGATTCAATTGTTAAAGTTTTATTAATTCATTTCACTAGACACCTTTTTTTTTATGATAAATTTGTACTGCATCATAAAACACAGAATCCATAATAAATAAAATGGAAAACACAGAATTTAGGGGAAAATAAAATGCATTTCATGGGGCCCTAAATTAAAATGTAGCTCCTCTGTGGAATTTAATTGTGAACAAAGTTGTTTGCTTTAATTTCAAGGTCTAACAAACATGTGGAAAGCATTTCCTTCCCTATTAATGGTAAATGAATATCATGATAAATATCAATATTGTATGATATGGAAAAAAATGGTTGTGATAGCCTATTTTTATATTTTTTTCTGGAATATTTTCCTGGATTGATTATAAAAAAAAAAAAAAATAAAAAAAAAATTAAAATGCTTGTGAGAAATCATTAATGTTTATAAATGGCAAGTTATAAGGATGTTTATATATATATATATATATATATATATATATATATATATATATATATATATATTATATAATATAATATAATATAATATAATATAATATATAGGAATATAAAAAATAAGTAGACTATTATCCCTTCAGGGAGCCCTCAATCACAAAAAGGTTGGTGACCCCTTCTGTATAAACACTGTTGGCTTATGCATGTGATGCATGAAAGTGACAGCTAATAAAACTAACAAATCATCGAAATGAACATCTGTTCATTAAGTTTATGTGTGTAATGGCTTTCATTTCTTCATAAAATGCGTGTGATATTTTTGTTGAATATTCCTCTATATCTGAAGCCATGAACTTTGTCTGGCAGAGTAACTTGTTGAGAAACTAAGTCATTATTACGAGAAAAGTTCTCATTATTACGAGAAAGTTTCTCATTATTACAAGAAATGAAGTCATTATTACGAGAAACTTAGTCATTATTACGAGAAACTTAGTCATTATTACGAGAAAGTTTCTCATTATTACGAGAAAGTATATCATTATTACGAGAAACAGTCATTATTACGAGAAACTAAGTCATTATTACGAGAAACTTAGTCATTATTACGAGAAACTTAGTCATTATTACGAGAAACTTAGTCATTATTACGAGAAACTAAGTCATTATTACGAGAAACTTAGTCATTATTACGAGAAACGAGAAACTAAGTCATTATTACGAGAAACTAAGTCATTATTACGAGAAACTTAGTCATTATTACGAGAAAGTTTCTCATTATTACGAGAAACAGTCATTATTACGAGAAACTAATTCATTATTACGAGAAACGTAGTCATTACGAGAAACGAAGTCATTATTACGAGAAAGTTTCTCATTATTACGAGAAAGTTTCTCATTATTACGAGAAACGTAGTCATTATTACGAGAAACGTAGTCATTATTACGAGAAACGTAGTCATTATTACGAGAAACTAAGTCATTATTACGAGAAACTTAGTCATTATTACGAGAAACTTAGTCATTATTACGAGAAACTTAGTCATTATTACGAGAAAGTTTCTCATTATTACGAGAAACTAAGTCATTATTACGAGAAAGTTTCTCATTATTACGAGAAACTTAGTCATTATTACGAGAAAGTTTCTCATTATTACGAGAAACTTAGTCATTATTACGAGAAACTAATTCATTATTACGAGAAAAGTTGTCATTATTACGAGAAACGTAGTCATTACGAGAAACGAAGTCATTATTACGAGAAAGTTTCTCATTATTACGAGAAACTAAGTCATTATTACGAGAAAGTTTCTCATTATTACGAGAAACTTAGTCATTATTACGAGAAAGTTTCTCATTATTACGAGAAACTTAGTCATTATTACGAGAAACGAAGTCATTATTACGAGAAACTTAGTCATTATTACGAGAAACTTAGTCATTATTACGAGAAAGTTTCTCATTATTACGAGAAACTAAGTCATTATTACGAGAAACTAAGTCATTATTACGAGAAAGTTTCTCATTACGAGAAAGTATCTCAATATAACTAGATACTAAGTCATAATTATGAGAAAGTATCTCATTATTATGACTTGCAGAATTATATTTTTTCTCAAGGTGGCGGAAACGGGCTTCCATAGTATTCCAGAACTAAAGTATGTGTTCTTCAATATAAATAAATAAATGAATAAAAATTATTGAGGGAAAATGAAAGTAAGCATTTTATTTTTGAGGCTAAATCTAGGTTTGATAATTTTAATATTTTAATTTGTGGGCAAACTACAATTCCTTTTAATAATTGATATCTTGATTGTTTTAACCTCTCTGAAAATACTATTAGTTTCAGCATTTAAAAATGTTGTTTTTGTTTGTAGGTGGGCCGATTAAAAAGGAAAAAAGAAGAGAGTGGAATTTCAGATCAGAATAAGCAGGGACTTAAGAGACCTTGTCTCAGTCAGGATGGCTCCTAAAACTCCAGTCGCAATTCAGGAGGCCCAAGCAAAGAGGTCAGGCTGTGGCGATGGCTGGTACATCTTTGATTGCGTCATGAAAGAGGCAATGGGTAGAGGTGTGGATGAGCCCTCTATACATCTTGACCTCGGACCTCATTATCGCTCAGACTGAAAACAAATGCTGGGAAAGATTCGCATAATGGTTTATAGATGTTGAGGAGCTGCAGATCTTAATGACTTTCCTACAACGACAAAAACAAACAACAACAACAAAAACCAAAGCGCACAATTCTATGACCACCTGTAAACCTGAACGGTGCACGCCTCGGCTATCAGAAAGGCATTCATCCGCTGCATTAATGCAAAAGCATTATAGACTTGAATACAACCTAGTACCTTACCATGTACAGTATTCAGTGTAATTGCATTGACTTTGTGCATTATCAGATTTGGAGTTTAAGTTTGCAGTGGAGGGGTGTGTACTGGGGTTTGATGTTTTTTTTTTGTACTATATTTGTATAAGTGTGTCTGATATTTAGAATCAAGTGACCATAGTGGGTAGCTGGACCTAAAAGTGCAATCCTCCCTTTGGGAAAAACCTATTTTGCGACTCTGCCAGCTGTATTCTTTGAGGAGTCGCGGCAGGCCCACATTCACAAACACACTTTTGATACTTTTGAGAGACTTGTGCATGCTTCTTTACTGCATCCTGGGAGCGTCCTCGATTTGGGACTGTATTTTAAAATATCTGCAGGTTAGTTTGGAACCCAGAACCCGGTAGATATACTTGACTGAAGTTCAATAGCTATATTTTTGAGCTGAGTTTCCATTACAGTTTAAAGCTCAAATGCTTTTTAGACAAATCTTTTAACATGATAGGAATATTTCAAAGAACTGTTCTCTTAAAACCCACTTGTTTATTTGATCAAATACTAACTAGTGTGGTTTGCATGTTTTTCAGTATGTTCCCCATGTTTCAGACAGTTTTAATAATATTAATAATAAATGGTTTGTTAACTTTTTCTGTTTACAGTTTGATGCATTACAGCAGGCCTGTCAATAAATATTCAAAGAAAACTGTTTAACTGTCCTGTGTTTTTGTAGTTGTTTGCACTCAATGTCTGACGTTAGATATTTACACACTCTAAAGTTGAACATATGAACATGCTTTTCAGAAATATGTACACAACTGTTTGAAAATTTGGGGTTAGTAAGATTTTTTTTTTTTTTTTTTACTTTTTTTTTTTTTTTTTTTTAATTTTTTTTATAAAGTTAATACTTTTATTTACAAGGACCCATTAAATTGACAAAACAAAACAAAACAAAAAAAAAAATAGTTAAGACATTTATGACGTTACAAAGATTTTTTATTTCAAATACAGTAAATGCTGTTCTTTCAAACTTTCTTTAACTTTATTTTTATATGAAAAAAAGTATCTTAGTTTTCACAAAACTATTAAACAGCTCAACATTGCTAATAATATTAAAGTTTCTTGAGCACCAAATCAGCATATTAGAATGATTTCTGAAGGATCGTATGACACAGAAGACTGGAATAATGGCTGCTGAAAATTCATCACAGAAATGAATTATATTGTTAAACATTAGTATAAAACAGTTATTTGTAATATTTGTAATATTACAATATTTAGTTTTAACATTTTATAATACTCCTTTTTATTGTGTGTATATATTTATATGTATGTATGTATGTCTGTGTGCGTGTGAAATCTTATAGTAAATGAAGTTTGTCACAGAGGCAGCTAGAGGGACCTTCTACGCCACATCTGGGACAAAACACCTCTGGAAAAACTAAGTGATGTGTAAATCTAGGGGCAATAGTTAAATGTTAAAAGAATTTTCACTATATGCATATACTTTAAAATTGCAAAATATTTTGTACGATTTAAGTAAAGACTTATTTCAAAATAACCACCTAATCAAAGTGTAGAAATTTTCTGTTTATTTAATCACTTTGGCATTTTATTACTCATATACTATTCTGCTTTAGAAACCAAACTGTGCATGTAAGAGCAACAAAATGTGTACAGGCGTAATTCACAAATGAATCTACATTGTATTTGGCCCACTTTACAAATTCATATCACAAGAAATCCATTCCCCTCTATTCCCCGGAACACAATGTTTAGCAGAGCAAACATTCTGCTCTTTCATCCTCTGTCAAACAGTGTTTGGGTGGCCTTTTTGGCCAGAGTATCTATTTGCAAATGGAGGTCTTAAACCTTTAACCCAGTTGTTATATAGTTGTTTATAAGAGCACCATCACCGGCTTTTCATTCTTGAAAATGATAAAAAGTTTCAAACTTACTTAAACTCTACCATCCACTACTATCATGTTATATACACTCACCGGCCACTTTATTAGGTACACCTGTTCAATTGCTTGGTAACACAAATTGCTAATCAGCCAATCACATGGCAGCAACTCAATGCATTTAGGCATCTAGATGTGAAGACGACTTGCTGAAGTTCAAACCGAGCATCAGAATGGGTTAGAAAGGGGATTTAAGTGACTTTGAACGTGGAATGGTTGTTGGTGCCAGATGGGCTGGTCTGAGTATTTCAAATACTGCTGATCTACTGGGATTTTCACACACAACCATCTCTAGGGTTTACAGAGAATGGTCAGAAAAAGAGAAACTATCCAGTGAGCAGCAGTTGTGTGGATGAAAATGCCTTATTGATGTCAGAGGAGAATGGGCAGACTGGTTAGAGATGATAGAAAGGCAATAGTAACTCAAATAATCACTCATTACAACCAAGGTATGCAGAATACCATCTCTGAACACAACACATCGAACCCTGAAGCAGATGGGCTACAGCAGCAGAAGACCACACCGGGTGCCGCTCCTGTCAGCTAAGAACAGGAAACAGGCTACAATTTGCACAGGCTCACCAAAATTGACAATAGAAAATTGGAAAAATGTTGCCTGGTCTGATGAGTCTCAATTTCTGCTGCGACATTCAGATGGTAGGGTCAGAATATTGGGCGTAAAGAACATGAAAGCATGGATGCATCCTGCCTTGTCTCAACGGTTCGTGGTGGTGGTGGTGTAATAGTGTGGGTGATATTTTCTTGGCACACTTTGGGCCCCTTAATACCAATTGAGCATCGTTTAAACACCACAGCCTACCTGAGTATTGTTGCTGACCATGTCCATCCCTTTATGACTACAGCGTACCTATCTTCTGATGGCTACTTCCAACAGGATAATGCACCATGTCACAAAGCTCAAATCATCTCTGGTTTCTTGAACATGACAATGAGTTCACTTTACTCAAATGGCCTCCACAGTCCCCAGATCTCAATCCAACAGAGCACCTTTGGGATGTGGTGGAACGGGAGATTCGCATCATGGATGTGCAGCTGACAAATCTGCTGCAACTGCGTGATGCTATGGACCAAAATCTCTGAGGAATGTTTCCAACACCTTGTTGAATCTATGCCACGAGGAATTAAGGCAGTTCTGAAGGCAAAAGGGGGTCCAACCCGGTACTAGCAAGGTGTACCTAATAAAGTGGCCAGCGAGTGTAGATTTCCCTTCCCCGTTAACTTGCATATAACTTCAATCTCTTATGGTCATGCAAATAAGTGGCAGTTCAAATGTAGGATTTTCACTGACTGTCATTAACTAAAATGTTAATAATTGACATTAATAAATGACATTAAGACACCTCAGTAAGACAGCAGTACTGGCAGTCTGTGATGTCTGACAGCAATCGTGTCTAACGTTATTCTCTAACAACTTTAACACAATTCAAAATTCAACCTGCTTTCACCTAGTTGTTTAATATTTGCTTGGATGCTTCAGAACAATCTTTAAAGCAAAAACAAACTGCTGTCACCAATATATTTCAACCAGCAATCATTTTCAGTCATTCGACTGTTTATTTGAACAGAGCATTTATTAGAACATTAACCACTGGCCTTTCTAGAGCATCAGTTGTAAAAATGTACATAAGCTTAAATGACCTATAGATATTCCCTTAAATTACACATTTGACTAAAAACATAGATTGTAGAATATAGAATACAGACTGTACATCTAAGCAGATTTAAGTAGCAAAATATGAATCTATTTTCTTGATGGATCTTTTCTCTTGAATCTATTACAAATGTTGTAATATAATAATCCCCAACATAATTTACATTCTGTAACACTTTCTTAAAACACCAGCACTTAACTATAGGAACAAAACAGCATGTTTGCATCAGTGTTGCATGATTGACCCATAAAAACACAAAAAAAAATGAAGTTACTATTCTAAAATACTGTTACAAATTTTGATTGAAATGAACCAAACGTGCCTTGTACTTCTTTTACAAGGCATAAAGTCTGTTATAGCGAGCTGCTCTGGTTAGTTTCTCTAACACATCATCCAACATTTTCTAATCATATACCAACTGTAATGAACATTGGTCCATCCAAAATGGGGCTGGTCCACTCCCTCATGATAATAAACTGTTTTTTTTTTGCTATCTTCAGAAGAACTGATATCTTGTGAATGTTTATGATACAGTAAGTTGCTGACGCTATCACACTTAAGAATGACGTCAAAGTTTTCGAGTTTTCCTCAGATACAGCTGAAAGTGGAAGTTGAGCTTATTTTTCATTTCCAGTTTAATTCCACATTTAGATGCTTGCATTTGAGGATCTAAGATAGTAAAATTCTATAACTTATAAAACAGTAAAGTACAGTTTGTGTTTGTGCCTTAAGATCTCATGAGAATGTGCATCTTCAAATGCATTACTGATATCAAAAGTTGTTCAAAATACAGCCCAAGGATGTTTCTTTCCCCCAATGTTTCTCTATCAGTCATGGGACATGATGTACTGTCTGTTGGGGTCACAGGGTTTCTTTTCGTCTTTCTGATGTCAAAGGCAGATCACTTGCTGGAGTGCAAAGGACACGCAGTCTCTAAAAAATGTGAAAGCATATAGACGCAAGTTCAGTGCTTTGAACATGGCTTAGTGTTGTTTTCTGTTAAATCATACATGGAATTACCTGTTTCAGTGTACCAGGAGTGATAAGGATGACATAGATCATCCATATGGGAACCATCAATGTTGAGGAGAGGGTGAACCACCAGCCAACAGCATAACCCCACCATGGGTATTCAGTGTTGTTAAACTTTAGAGGAGTGAATTTGACCAAAGAGAAGACAAATGTGCTCTAAAGAAGCAAAGACGTGTATTGAATTAATGCTGAATGCATAATAAAGAGCTCTGATATTCATAAATAAAACTATGACTTTGGTGGAGAACTAGAACATCACTGCATTTTTTTGCCTAATGTGACCAGTGAATGAGAGTAAATCATGCACTTACTATACACACAATAGGAGTGAAATATTTCCAACAGTATTTCATTAGTGTCAAAGGACGATAACCGATCATGTCTACAATATTTTCGTACAGACGATCAGCACCTGAAAAACCAGAGAGATTGGAATCAGAGGTCTTAGAGGAGATCATACACAAAACAATGAAGTGACCAAGTAAATTACCTGCACATAGTAAAAGACTTTACCAGTTTTGTGCTCAGTTCTTATTGTTTATGACACATAACCAAACTTTACTATAAACACGATGCTGAAGGATGGTGATGGCTTTGCTAGAAAATCGTGGCTAACAACACAAAAGCTGCAGGTTTTAAAGGTGACTGTAGCACCACTAGTGTCCTTGAAGAAGGCACTTAATGCACCAATTACTCTGGTAGAGTTGTAGTTTAGCATATTAGAAAAGTGGTGTTATCTTTGACAATATTTCCACAAAAAAACCTGCAGTAATTTAACAAATGATGATCAAATATTGGAGAAGAACATTATAAATATTCAGTTGTGCAAAGTATTAAAAGGTTTTAATGACTTTTTTATACATCATCTGTGTTCTTAAGTGCTGATTCAGTATTATTACTCACCATAAAACCAGCCAATACATATTGACTGTGCAATGGCAAATAGGAGGAGGGTCATTCCACTGCAGGAATAGTAATCAAATAATTGGAAGATATACAGGCCGCCCTATTGAATCAGAGCAAAAAAGATCACATTGCTCAAATGTCAGATTTTTTACATTAGTCATTGTGGTCTAATTTAGACATAAAAACAATGATCAAACATTCAAACTGATTGAAAACAAAAATCCACAGAAATGACCAAATTATGAACATAATCACCTCGGTTACCATCAGGAGGCCAATGAGGAAGCAGCCCACACAAATGAGGAGGAGGAAGAGTTTACGACGATGTCCTTGGAGGAAGAAGTCGGAGTTCATGTCTGTTATGGCTGTCATGAGAGATTCCAAACCCACAAACTGAAAAAGAGAATGAGGTGTAATGACGGAGTTTTGTTTTTAATGTAGTACTGCCCTGAAAAAGTTACATAACACCTTTACTACAAGTATACTGTATGCACAAAAGTCATGAACAAAGGGTACTTTTTAACAGGATATGTTATATGAATATATCTGATATGCTAAATGGCTTCATCTGGGCAGTAGTTAATATAAACCTAACTGAAATTTTCACACAGTCAAACACATCATGTACTTGAGAGATGATGTGCTCTCACCTCACTGTCAAGCCCCAGCAGAATAATCATGAGGAAGAAACATATGGACCACAGCTGAGACAGAGGCATCATAGCTACAGCTCGTGGATATGCAATGAAGGCCAAACCAGGACCTGGCAAAACAAGTAAATTGAGACTTAATGTGTAGGAAATGACATAAAGGACATCACATAAAGACAACACTGTTGTTTAAGTTACCTGACTCTGCTACCATTGAGATATCGACCCCCTCTTCGAAGGCCATGAAGCCCAAAACTGAAAAGATGGCAAAGCCAGCTACAAAACTGGTTCCGCTGTTCAGGAGGCACAGGTAAACACAATCTCTACAAGCAGAAAGACAAAGCATGCTGTCAAAAGCCATCACAGCGAATGTAATGTTTGACTGCATAATGTACTTCTGTTATTTTATCCTGCATATATACAGATAAGAACATCTATCGCCTCCACAAATAGTTCTAAACGCACATATATGGATTTAAATGTAAACTGAATTGAATGCGTTTTCTCATGACAATGGGTTTGCTTACTTGTAGCAGTTGTTGTTGTATTTATTGTAGCTTCCCAAAGCTGTAAGGCACCCAATGCAGAGAGCGTAAGAGTAAAATATTTGTGTTCCAGCATCCATCCATACCTAAAGACAAGAGAAGGCAAGTTCACAACTACTGACCAATCCATTAGGTATTTAGCAATACATGACACATGAAGGGTCTGGTCTGGTTACACTCAGAAACATCCAAGTTATGTTTCTGAATGATTTGATTTCACTGATGATTCGTTATTTAGTGATTAGTTATTTCAGTTGTCCAAATAATTTGTACTAATTTGTGTTTACTATAAGCTCCAAGTATTTTTGTGTCACTGGCTGATAAAACAATAGTACAGTGGCACTGACAGATGTGGATGTATCTTCACATAGCTAAAAGAAATACACTATTCACCAGTAAATCTGTTATTAACTTATTCCTCAACTAAAGAGGTCCACTAATAAACTTGCGAAATAAGCAAGTTAAATGAGTAACATCAGACTGGTCGTGTGATCTCAATATTGCAGCCATCGTGAAAGGAGAACTGGTTTTTCTAGGCCACTGATTTGACTGGTCTGATGGTCGTGTGAGTGTACATCATTGTAAACAAAAGTCCTGACCAAAGTACTATTCACTTCTTTAGTTGCAAATGTCTTCAAGTGGAAAAATGCTTAATCATCTACTGCCATCACCACTCATATGAGACTTAAGATTTGCCTACCTGTGGGTCTGTAAGGCGTGCTGGGTTTGGGTAAAGGTAGAATGTGATGCCATCAATGGCTCCAGGCAACGTAACACCTCGAATCAGAAGCACCAGCAGCATAACATATGGAAATGTAACAGTGAAATACACAACCTGAAAAATAAAGACAAGGGCACTCCCGTTTTGAAATCCAGCGTACCTGATTTAAATCTATGTAAACAGCATCAACTGGACTATAATTCAATGAAAAAGAGCCTACAAGAGAACTGAGGTAACATGCAGCCAGGTAATAACTCCACTGAGCCTGAAAAGTGCCTTTTCAGTTAGTTCTCACCTTGCCTGTGGACTTCACTCCTTTCCACACACAGAAGTAGCAAATGATCCAGGCCAGCAGGAGACACAGAGCCAGCTCCCATCTCAAACTACCCAGCTCATTCACACTTCCAGTTATATTCAATACTCGCCTCCTACAAAATACATTCTCTGTAATTCTCATAACTTTATTTCCAAATTCATGTATCAACAATAATTACACTTGCATTTAGTATTATTACACTTTTGGTATTTAAAGGGATAGTTCACCCAAGAATGAAAATTACCCCATGATTTACTCATCCTCAAGCCATCCTAGGTGTATATGACTTTCTTTTTTCAGACGAATACAATCGGAGTTATATTAAAAAATGTCCTGGCTCTTCCAAACTTTAAAACTGCAGTGAATAGTGGTTGAGATTTTGAAGCAAAAAGTGCATCCTTCCATCATAAAAAGTGCTAGACACAGCTCAGGGGGTTCATAAAGGCCTTCTGAAGTGAATCGATGCGTTTGTGTAAGAAAAATATCCATATTTAAAACTTATAAACCGTAATCTCTAGTTTTCGCTAACTGTCATACTCGCGTTTGCGAGAGAGTTGCGTTCCAATGGATGACGTAGGATGTAGGCATAGCGTAAGCTCTGGTGAAAAGAGACAAATGCGGAAGCGCAGAGGAAAGAGCAAAACAAATCACTGGTTATGAATTAGAAGTACAAAACGAGGATTTGTAAAGAAAAATGTTGGAGGATTTCGATATAAGCCAAGAGGAGACTGGTTTTCCTTTGCTGTAAAATAAACTTGGTTCTCGAGAGACTATCATATTCTCTCCAGAGCTTACGCTACGCCTGTGTCATCTGCCGGAACACCACTCTTTCACGAATGTGCGTACAACAGTTAGCGGAAGCTAGAGATTACAGTTTAAAAAGATTTAAATATGGATATTTTTCTTACACAAACGCATCTCTTCAGAAGGTCTTTATTAAACCCCCAGAGCCATGTGGAGCACTTTTTTTGATGGAAGGATGCACTTTATTTTGTTTCAAAATCTCAAACACCATTCACTTCCATTATATAGCTTGAAAGAGCGAGAACATTTTTTAATATAACTCAGATTGTATTTGTCTGAAAGAAGAAAGTCATATACACCTAGTATACGGTGAGTAAACGATGGCAATTTTCATTTATGGGTGAACTATCACTTTAAATTAATTATACTTGCACTTTAAATTATTATAAATGTGATTTTAATACAAGAAGCACATATTGCTCACCATAGTTAATAATTAAAGCAGAGCATAAGTGGAAAGTTATATATTCAATATAGAACCTTCAGGACTCACAGTGAATTCTTGAAAGGCACTAAACGTTTAAGCCAGGGGTGTCAAACTCAGTTCCTGGAGGGCCGCAGCCCTGCAAAGTTTAGTTCCAACCCTGCACCAACACACACACCATGTAGTTTTCAAATAAGCCTTAATGACTTGATTATCTGGATCAGGTGTGTTTAATTAGGGTTGCATCTAAACTGTGCAGGGCTGTGGCCCTCCAGGAACTGAGTTTGACACGCCTGGTTTAAGCTTTTATTAATCTAATTAATATTTATTTTAAACAAACAAACAACCAAACAAACTAATACTAACTAACTAACATTTGGGGGTTTTATAAACTTACTCCCAAAATTCTTTAACAGGCGATGATGCATTTTCCACAAAGCTCAGGTTTCTTGTTCCTCCAATTCGGTCAAACTCAACACAGTTCTCTGTAAGGATGAAGGAAATAGTTGTTTCTAAAAAGCATGATCTATTGAAAAACAAAAAAGACTTTTTCACACTAACTAGTTTTATAACATACCTGAATTCCACCAGTTCCTGCAGCTAGCCCATGGTAGCTCACTACTAAAAGAAGAGAAGAGATAGAAGAAAGCCCAGGCCAAAATGATGATGTAGTAGGCACTGGAATAGAAGACAACCACCTGACTCCCATAACCCAGACCTAAAGAAAAGCAAGCCAAAACAATTAACCCCTTTTAGGATGTTTCTTTTGCTGACAATAACAGATCAGCCTTTTAAAACAGCCTGTGTTTGATGTTTATCTTAAATGTGTTGCAAAGATCCATATTACATACTGTCATGCAAGTAATAGTTCAATAATTATTTATTTAACAAATTGATGAATTATGAATTAACATAAAATCTTTGAACATGAAACACCAATTTAATTTATGACTATTGCTTGACTTGGAATTACGAATCACAAACTTATTAAATTAATTATTCATATTTTGGCATTTGGGAATAAGATTGGGAAATGAAAGGCAGGCGTGGAGGCTGAGAGCAAAAAGCTTTTTAACCTCATTCGAATGAACAATTTTTTGTTTTTGTTCTATTTTTGAAGCTTAACTTTGGATAAGTAATACATTTTTTGTGGATTATTATTGTATTTTGTAAAAGTAAAAACCCAAATTTCTCATAAAGTGGGTGCTTTAATTTAGATTTTTTGCATAAAACTTACACATAATTTCATACAGGTTTATTACAAGTATTAATTTATTACTAGATTATATATTTATTTTACACATTTGACAAAAAGTAAAAGTAATGGCTTCAGAAAACTACTTAAAACTGGGAAATTCAACAAGATGTTAAGTAATGAGTGTGCGGTTTTCATCCTGACATTTTCTGTAAATATGGAGTCATGAGATGATACTTCAAAAAACCAAAAGCAAAACAAATTTTGAAAGCATAAATAGAGGATGCTGACCCATTAGAAAAGGAATATGTTCATAAGTTATTTAAACACACTCATATGATAAACTTTATAAAATTGTGGTTAGTACAAAAGTACCTTAATAATTAAAGTATGCACACAAACAGGAAGCTTCTCACATTTCAGACCAATATTGTTCACTATTAATGTGTGCTGGGTGTCTACTAAACCACTAATCTACAAAACATGTTTACTACACAGTACACACGTCTAATTTTACAGCACTGTGGCTGACATACAACATCATTTACTCTATTGTACATTAACAATGACATTAAAAGTGAACAATGAAAACTCACCTTCAAATAGTGGGCAGATTTTCCTCCAACAGGTAACAGACCCTTGGCTGGTGTACTGACCCAAAGCAGTCTCCATAAGAAAAAGAGGAATGCCACAGGCAAACAGAAAGACCACATATGGAATGAAAAACACTCCTAAAAACAAAAAAACGTAGCTGTTCTTAGTTTATGTTCAGCACACTAGTAAAAAACACAAGGCCAAAAACTAAAAACAAATAAATAAACATTTAAATAGAGCTCACAGTAATATAGTAAAACCATAGTACAAACCTCCTCCATTCTTGTAACACAGATATGGAAATCTCCAAACATTTCCCAAACCAATGATCTGGCCAGCAACAGCTAAGATAAACTCCACTTTGCTGGACCACTGGCCTCTCACTCGGGTTTTAATGCCTGCGTCGATTCTTTCTGAATCTGGATAAGCCAGTTTAAACTGCAAATCTGGATCATGCTGCATTTCCATGTCACTGCAAAAAAAAAAAAAAAAAAAAAAAAAAAGAAAAAGAAAAAAGAAGGAAAAAAAAGCAAACATCTGTCAAAACATTGATGGCAGAGAAGCACAAACAAAGTTTAGAACAGAGCGGTAACTGAAATATGTAAAGTTCAAAAACAGCCATGAGTCTTTGTTCAGTACCATCTGGTTGTTCCAGCTGTTTCACCGGCAGTGAGGCTTTCAAATAATGATCTTCAAAGTTAGAACAAGTTTCCACTTTTCCAAAGCAGTGTGACAGACATCGACCACACCTTTGTGGCTGATTTTCATTTTTTGCATTCACCTTTTAATGTGATATAGCTAGATAAGAACATACTTGCCACAATGGATTTGACTAGAGACATTTATTGAAACACCAGATTCTATTGTCGAAACAAATTATTTTCCATTTAGATTTTAGATTCCATTTAGATTTTCCATTAAAGTTGGGCATAATCTTTGGAAGAATACACACTCAAATTTTCTTATAAAGTCAAATTTATAATTTATAAAATTAAAATTTATTTGAATTTGTTGGTAGAGTTAAAATGATCTAGTCAAGGTTTTGTTTTTTATTAAATGTAGAGGGCAATGGGTACATGCTGTTTGCACAACCCCTCACAGCTGAAATAATCTTGTGTCCCCAAAACAGGAGGCACTGCAGGGTGCTTAGTCACATTCCCTTCTTCTGCCCTCATTTCTTGTGCTGTGACCCTTATGTGAATTTAACAGACCGCTATAGTTTCTTCATGATCCCATTGACACCTGGGGGTCAGTGAAGATGATATATATAGTAAAAAAGAATGTACATTTTCAAGACATTTCAAACTAATTTTTGAAGTAATCATTTGTTAAGCCAAAATAATGTCACACTGGTGATCTTAATTAAAGTTATGATAAATTTTGTTTTTGTTATACTGCCAAATGGTCAAGTGGATAAAATGTTCTTGGTGAAAAAAGATAAAAGTCTTGACAGCCTGTAATAAACATGTTTGGCATACATGTTCAACATCATTGCAACTTGTATGTGTAAGACATTGCTCTAAATAAATTCCAAAAATACATTAAAGTTGCAATTTAAACAAGCAAAAAAGCCTTCTATAAAGTCTTTTTTTTGTCTGTTTTGATATTTTTAGGTGGTGTAACTGTCTGGAGATTGTAAAAAAAAAAGTAGTTGGTGTTTGGCACAATTTATTTATTTATTTATTTTTATTATTATTTCTTTATGGAAAAAAAACAGTGAAACTATTTTGTTTTAAAATATTACTAATAGAACAAAAAATGAATAATAAAAACGTCTGTGAAATCAAAGTCAGTAACGCATGCCATGATTTTTTTTGTCATGTGACAAAAGAGGACCCCTTCAGACCCTCAGGACTGTGTTTCAAGGTCATTTATTTATTTATTATTATTTACCTTTTAAAGAAAAGGCATGTCTTAGGTCAAATGGAAAAACATTAAAAAATGTCTTGTATGTGACAAATTAAAAAATATCAAAATGGCATTTGTAAAAACACTTATTTTTAAATATATTTTGACAATTCAAATAAAAAAAAAAACATTTAAGAATTTGTAAAAAAATATAATTTTTTAAATTTATTTATTTTAAAGTATAAAACCTACACGAATACAAATATTACATTCCTGTGATACAATATTTTCATTTTATAGTGACAGGTGGCATGTTATCTAGGATGAGGCAGGTTGAACAAAAAATCATACGTATTCATTTGTTAAATAACCTGTCTGTATATGCTTAATTATAACCACAAGCAGCACATGAAGCAACCTTGGCGCACGAACTATTTATCGTAACGGAGCAGACACACTGTCCCTGATGATCTGCATACAGAGAAGGAGGAAACTCACTCGGTTATTGCGCTTTTGTTCATGCCCTTTGGCCTACATTCAGCAGCCGAACACTTGTGCGCTTCAACCCACGCTGAGGAGGAGATGCTGGGTGCCAAGTGAAATACTCTTAAAAACAAAAGCCAGATAGAAAACGGTTCAACTGCGCAGTTAATCTCAGCGCTCAATTGAACCTCTTCAGTAAATTAGAAAGCAGTGGAAACAATGTAGACCGATAACAAAAAGCTACAGAGCTGTTACCTGATGGAGGCGACCGATCAAAAGTTGAGGAAGTCTACCGCGTTAACCTTGGCCATGAAGTTACGCTTAATTCAGAGTGATTCGGTCGTTATAATACAGCCGCGGAAGCCCACCCCTCTCACACTCTCCTCCTCTCGTAAAGGGAAACGAGTCCATACAGAACAGAGAGTGTAGAATCACATGTGTGTGTTTGTATTTGGCCGTGTGTGAGTGTGTGCCTTAAGGCGGGGCTTATAGCTCAGCACAGCAGCTTTTATAGCAATAAATGACTGCATTGTTTCTAAATACGTTCATCTTGTCATTTTTATTGCGAAATATCTGTTACTTACATTAAATCACTTAACACGAGTAAACAACTCTTTTATAATCTGTTATCATTTTTATTGATGCAGATAGGCATCCAGCAATAATTACGCAATATCATTCGAGCACGATGTGTTATATATTTTTTGTATATTATTTCTTCCGCAAACGAAAATAGTTGCAAAAGAAGCAAAGCATCAAACTTTTGGTCACCAAGCAACGCAGACCTTCATCTGGTCTGGAACGCTGTGTGTGAATGGAACGGAGCGATTGATTTCCTCTCCAACGTTCTGTAATCAGTCGGCTGGAGTTCCACTCCGTGTTTTCCATTTACTGCAGGAACCTGTTTCGACAGAGGTCCGCAGTCGTGTCTGCACTGGGAAAGGTAGTAGGGAAAAAATGCCTACTATAATCAATCATACACATAAACAATATATCTGTAATACAATTATTCAATTAAGCAATACAGTTCTTTCTCTGAACTCGTCATTGTTCTGTCCTTCCAGAGATTAAACCTTTCTCCCTTACTTTTGCGTGTCTTCCTCATACTGTTAAAAATATCCATACATTTTTTTTAACTTTCACAAGGATTTCAAGGCTCCTATCAAGCCGGTGGTTAGCTACAAGCGTAAATTTTATGGTGTTTGACAATAGCAAATAAATACGAGGGTTACCATCTAGACACGGGTAGGTGGAATTTGTTTTTAGAAACGTGTTGGTTGCGTTTACATCTTGTAATTTTTTTAATTAGTAATTAAGTATTGCTTTTTATGCAGGAGATCGTCTGCAAACAAGAGGCAACGTTAGTCAGTGTACTGTATGTTTAAAATAGAGAGCTAATTTACTGGCGAGATGGGAAAACGCAATTCTCATAGTCGACCACAAGAGGACCCTGTTGAATTTGAAATGGCGTTTTCACACCACGTACGGCTGCGATGTGTTCAAAGTACTGCGTGATACTGAAATAATGCCAGGTTTTTACCAACAACGATTCTATTTCTCCTTAAATCTCTCCTTAAACATTGTTCAAAAAGGAACTGATTGTGACCAGTATTCCAGCATCTGTTTTCCACCAAGATTTAAGTAGGCCTAATGTGTTTCATTTTGCTGAGTTCTACAAGCACTCACTTAAATGAGTAGCTCTGGAGGATTATGATGAGAGAATGGCAAATAGACTGTGCAGCAATTACACATTGCTTAATGAAGCACAAGCAGGACATTTTATTCAGGTATTTCAGCATTCTTTCTTTCCTGAATGCATTTGACAATGCAAATGGCATGGTGTCCAGTTACTAGTAATTCAACTTTAGAGAGAACCGTGCTGAACTTATTGCAAAATTGTCAGACAGGCTCAAAGATGGAGAAAGATCTAGAAATAGCCAGAGAGAGAGAGTTGTAGGGTGAGAGAAAGAAACCCACTGGTTGTCAGTTACTCCACTGATAAGACATTTCTGTTTTATCTCTGAAAAAACATGGTATAAAACAGGGGGACACACAAAACACAAACACTTTCTGATCATGGCATAGTCTTGTTTACAACTTTTGATAAGCAGATAATACTAAACCTGGTTTTAGACCAACAGCTCAGGACCAGCAGTCCTTGTTCAGGAGCGCTTGAAGCAGGTTTGGCCACTCCTCAGGCATTCTCTTTGAGGACATTATTTTGAACTGCTAACCTAGATACAGACACTACATAAAAGAGACATACAAGACGGATTCTTCACAAATCAAAGGTATATTTTGATTACTCCTTTGTCGCATTATTACATAACACGTTCTTGTAGTGAAACAGCAGATGTACTGTAGTTTTACAAAAAAATAAAATAAAGGCAGGCATGGTTTCAGCTGTACATTCAAAGTAAAAGCATGCCCACAACAGGTAAGAACTTTACTTATGAATTTTCATCCAATTCCTTTTTAAGCATATGTGCATCATTTGTCATTAGCTGTAAGTCGATTGTAGTTTTGAGCTGATTTGCTTTTTAATATATAAATGTGACTTCTTGTTTTTTTTTAAAGATAAGAATGACGTAACTTTTCAGGTTTTTAATATCTGATTGTGGTGCCAGGTGTAGAAGCACGGTATTTCTGAATAATATATTAAAGAAAAAACCTTGATAAAACAGCATACTAATATAAAAGTAATAACAGACTTAAATTCATTAAGTGCAGTAAAAGTGAAGAAGTGCAAATTTCTTTTTTACTTCAGTATCATGCAATGTAGTATGTGCAATTTTAAGGCTGCTGAGACAAAACATTACATTTATGTATAATAAAAGATCCAATTGTGGACATATTCCGATAGACAACACCTGCTCTATCATTAGTTTGTTGTGAGGTAAAGCACGTGGAAAAAAAAAAAAACACGTGCAGTCATGCGCAGCTGTTTGCAGTGACTACTGATGTTATCATTTGCTACAGATGAGCTCATGGGGCCCACATCTACCCCAAACACATATGGGCCCCATTCTTCATTATGCCTTAAATATGTTACATGACAGATATTTTGATATATAATATATGTTTATCAACCCATTATTAGCATCATGGAGCATAGCTCAAGGCCAGGTGTGAAGTTAAACATCATGAATGGCGCCCTAGTGCAGGCCAGACCTAAACCCCAGGCAAGAGAGCAGTGGGCTAATAAGTTGGAGTTTCTCTTGGCGGTGGCAGGGCACATCGTTGGCCTGGGAAATGTGTGGAGGTTTCCTTACTTGTGCTACAAGAATGGAGGGGGTGAGTGCAAATTTATATTTAATCTTGTTTTATGGTGTTTACACAGTAAGTTTCTGAGTTATCATATGTTCTTAATATAAAATAATATTTTATCTTAAAAAAGTTCCAAAGTCTCAGATACCCAGAAGATAAAATATACTGCTTTTTAGATCTTAGAAGGGCTTTTCTGTGGTGGTTTGTTATAATTTAAATATTTTGGGATACGAGTCTCAGTGTCTACGGGCTTAAGATCAATGCCAGACATTCAGTTTTTTTTTGGCATAAAATATCCACATAAACACTGATCTGGTGCTGTTTCTCTAGAAAAAAACAGCCCAATGAGGCTATGGACGAAGTTATATATCTGTGAGCTCACATTTGTGTGAAGATTTACAAGAACTTCAGTGGTATGAATACATAAACGTGTGCTGTTTTAAGAAAAAGAATCACTGACATGACATATATGTGTATATATATACACACATACACACACACATACATACATATATACACACACACACACACACACACACACACACACACACACAGGTGCATCTCAATAAATTAGAATGTCGTGGAAAAGTTAATTTCAGTAATTCAACTCAAATTGTGAAACTTGTGTATTAAATAAATTCAATGCACACAGATTGAAGTAGTTTAAGTCTTTGGTTCTTTTAATTGTGATGATTTTGGCTCACATTGAACAAAAACCCACCAATTCACTATCTCAACAAATTAGAATACTTCATAAGACCAATAAAAAAAAAAAAAAAAACATTTTTAGTGAATTGTTGGCCTTCTCGAAAGTATGTTCATTTACTGTATATGTACTCAATACTTGGTAGGGGCTCCTTTGGTTTAAATTACTGCCTCAATTTGGTGTGGCATGGAGGTGATCAGTTTGTGGCACTGCTGAGGTGGTATGGAAGCCCAGGTTTCTTTGACAATGGCCTTCAGCTCATCTGAATTTTTTTGGTCTCTTGTTTCTCATTTTCCTCTTGACAATACCCCATAGATTCTCTATGGGGTTCAGGTCTGGTGAGTTTGCTGGCCAGTCAAGCACACCAACACCATGGTCATTTAACCAACTTTTGGTGCTTTTGGCAGTGTGGGCAGGTGCCAAATCCTGCTGGAAAATGAAATCAGCATCTTTAAAAAGCTGGTCAGCAGAAGGAAGCATGAAGTGCTCCAAAATTTCTTGGTAAACGGGTGCAGTGACTTTGGTTTTCAAAAAACACAATGGACCAACACCAGCAGATGACATTGCACCCCAAATCATCACAGACTGTGGAAACTTAACACTGGACTTCAAGCAACTTGGGCTATGAGCTTCTCCACCCTTCCTCCAGACTCTAGGACCTTGGTTTCCAAATGAAATACAAAACTTGCTCTCATCTGAAAAGATGACTTTGGACCACTGGGCAACAGTCCAGTTCTTCTTCTCCTTAGCCCAGGTAAGACACCTCTGACGTTGTCTGTGGTTCAGGAGTGGCTTAACGAGGAATATGACAACTGTAGCCAAATTCCTTGACACGTCTGTGTGTGGTGGCTCTTGATGCCTTGACCCCAGCCTCAGTACATTCCGTGTGAAGTTCACCCAAATTCTTGAATCGATTTTGCTTGACAATCCTCATAAGGCTGCGGTTCTCTCGCTTGGTTGTGCATCTTTTTCTTCCACACTTTTTCCTTCCACTCAACTTTCTGTTAACATGCTTGGATACAGCACTCTGTAAATAGCCAGCTTCTTTGGCAATGAATGTTTGTGGCTTACCCTTCTTGTGAAGGGTGCCAATGATTGTCTTCTGGACAACTGTCAGATCAGCAGTCTTCCCCATGATTGTGTAGCCTAGTGAACCAAACTGAGAGACCATTTTTGAATGTCACCATATTCTAATTTGTTGAGATTTTGTTTTAATTTCGATGATTAGAGCTTACAGCTCTTGAAAGTCAAAAATCCAGTATCTCAAAATATTAGAATATTCATATTTGAGTTTCATTAAATGACCATCCCTACAGTCAGTGTTCGAACTATACCGTGGACTTTGGGGGAGCCCACTTGTTTTATTTTTTTTATTTTTATTTTTTTTATAATGGGGGGGGGGGGGGGGGGGGTAATGCATAACAGCTAACAGGAAGATACATACATAAAGATACAGGATTTACCTTATTATACTTTATCGACACAAATTGATAGGTGAAACAACAAACAGCCACCCACAAATAGTCTATAAACAAAGCATCAGGCTGTCTTTGAGTTCACACGAACAACGGTTAAAGTTACTCGTAAGGCTACAGAAGAATACCATAATTTCTCCGTTCAGTTAGACCAAAGACATCGAGAGTCACGCAGACCTATAACAACCCAGCCACAACACATAATTGCGAATAACATGCCTTACCTTAACACAGAATCGACCACAGACGCCTGAATGGATTTCAAGGACTCCGCGCAAAGATCAATGGCCTCCAACGTTTATACTTTTTCTACGAATCTTTTGAGTTAACGTACTAAAGATGAGTGGAATTTGCACCGCAGTGCCCCCACACCTTGATGCTCATGACAAGAATAGCATGTATAGTTATCTTTATTGAAGCGAATTAGGTTTAAATCGCCGTCATGCATGAATGAATATTTTTGCAATTTTACACATGATGATCACATTAGACAAAACTGAAATTGCACGTCAAAATAACACATTGTCAATATTTTTTGAGACCCCCCAAAATTTCACAAATCACGTTTTCAGGGGAGCCCATGTCTTATTAAGGGGAGCTGAGCTCCCCCTAGCTCCCCCGTAGTTCGCACCCTGCCTACAGTATAAATTCCGGGAATCTCTTGTTCTTTGAAACCACAATAATGGAGAAGACTGCAATGGTCCAGAAGACAATCATTGACAACCTCCACAAAGGGAAAGTCACAGAAGGCCATTACTGAAAGGGGTGGCTGTTCACAGAGTGCTGTATCAAAGCATATAAAATGCAAAGTTGACTGCACAAGCAACAGGGATGACTGCAAGCTTGAGAACACTGTCAAGCAAAGCCGATTCAAACACTTGGGAGAGCTTCACAAGGAGTGAACTGAAGCTGGAGTCAGTGCATCAAGAGTCACCACGCTCAGACGTCTTCAGCAAAAGGGCTACCAAGCCACTTCTGAAACAGAAACAATGTCAGAAGCATCGTACCTGGGCTAAGGAGAAAAAAAAACTGGACTGTTGCTCAGTGGTCCAAAGTCCTCTTTTCAGATAAAAGTAAATTTTGCATTTCATTTGGAAATCAAGGTCTGGAGTCTGGAGGAAGACTGGAAAGGCAGAGAATCCAAGCTACTTGAAGTCCAGTGTGAAGTTTCCGAAGTCAGTGATGATTTGGGGTGCCGTGACGTCTGCTAGTGTTGGTCCATTGTGTTTTATCAAGTCCAAAGTCAATGCAGCCATCTACTAGGAGATTTTGGAGCACTTTATGCTTCCATCTGCTGACAAGCTTTATGGAGATGCTGATTTCTTTTTCCAGCAGGACTTTAGCACCTGCCCACAGTGCCAAAACCACTTCCAAGTGGTGTGCTGACTATGATTTTACTGTGCTTGATTGGCCAGCCAACATGCCTGACCTGAACCCCATATAGAATCTATGGGATATTTTCAAGAGAAAGATGAGAAACAGTGGCTCTAACAATACAGACGAGCTGAAGGCTCAATAGTGCCTCAGCAGTGGCACAGGCTGATCGCTTCCATGCCACACCTCACTGATGCTGTCATTTGTGCTATAAAGGAGCCCCGACCAAGTATTGAGTGCATAAATGAACATACTTTAAAGAACTTGAACTTTTCTGTATTGCAAATCCTTTTTTTGATTGATCTGAGGAAATATTCTAATATATTGAGATACTGGATTTTTGACTTTCAGGAGCTGTAAGCTCTAATCATCAAAATTAAAACAAAAAAACTTTTGAAATGTTACCAAAAAAAATTAACTTTTCCACGATATTCAATTTTTTTTTTTTAGATGTACCTGTGTGTATGTATGTATATATATGTGTGTGTGTATATATATATATATATATATATATATATATATATATATATAATATAAACACACACGCATGTACTAACACAGTGTTAAAGGGATGCATTTTAATCTGGCCTAAAATATGTTGCAGAGTATCTTATTAATGTACACTACTGCTCTGAAAGTTTAGGTATTTTTTAACACTTTGTTTTGTCATATAAATTACTTTGGATTCAAACAATAATTTGTAAACCCCCTGTTTTGGATCATTTCTTCTTTTCAGACCTTTTTTTTTATGCGGAGAGCTAATACTGACTAAATAAAAGTTTATTTAGTCAGTGTATTGCTGGAGTTTTGATACGTATATTGTTTATTGTATATTGCATATTGTATTTTGATGTATAAGTTTGCTATGTGTTGATAAATCATTCTGTCATATAGGGGCATTTTTTGTGCCGTATGTGCTGTTTCTCTTCACCTGTGGGATTCCACTTTTCTTTTTGGAGACCTCGCTCGGTCAGTTCACCAGTCAGGGTGGAATTACATGCTGGAGGAAGATCTGCCCACTGTTTGAAGGTGAGCAATGATCTCAGTCTCACGCATTCACCGTGAGACACACACATTTCAACCAGTTCACACGCTCACACGCCACATCTTGTATTTCTCACGCTGAGAAGTAAGGGATAACTTGTCCCATTAATTGCTGTTCATTTGGCTCGTATTTTTATTTTTGATACATTTGTATCTTTGAAATATATCAAACAATTTATTTTATTTGGATGAATTTATATCAGATTTACCAATTGTTGTCATTTCTATTTGTGTTGGTCAATTATGAACAATAGATAAAATTTACCTTCTTGCAAAAAATTGAGAGAATTGGGGCCGAGGGGCTGCTGCTGCAAATGTTTGAGTGGCTCCTCCCCAAACAGATGTAATCTCACTCCAAACTTTTGATAGAACTTGAGAGCCCTGAGCTCATATACAGTGTCTTTTCAATGTGAAGGTATTACAGCTTTTTACTTTAGTACTTTGGTACTTTTTATTTTCTTTTTATTTATATTCACAGGTCTCGGTTATGGTAGCCAAGTCGTTGTCCTCTATACTGGAGTCTATTACATCATAATTCTTGCTTGGGCTTTCCTTTACCTCTTTTCATCCTTCAGTTCAGAGCTGCCATGGGCGAGCTGCAACAACTACTGGAACACGGGTATCTCACATATAACACAGTGTGAATTATCATAATACTGGGATATGTCATTTGAATAACCATTGCCTTCTTTATTTAGAGAACTGCAAAGATTTCAGCAAAAGCAACATCACTGAATATTCTTCAGAGAAAAGCACGTCTCCTGTTATTGAATTTTGGGAGTAAGTTGTTGAAAATAACACCCCATTAAACTGGATACATGTTAATTAGAATTACGCAATTAAGGCAAAACAGGATAACAAAAATAATCCAGCTAATTAAAATGATTATCAATAAAGGTTGTAAAACAGAATGTGATTCCATATTTTTTGCCTACAGGAGAAGAATTTTGGGCTTGTCTGAGGGAATAGAACAGATTGGTAATGTTAGATGGGACTTGGCACTCTGCCTCCTGCTGGCCTGGATCATCTGCTACTTCTGTGTGTGGAAGGGAGTGAAGTCCACAGGCAAGGTGAGAAATTTGTTAAAGTTTTTAACAATATGTATCACAAAGTGAATGTTAAGATATGAGCTAGAAGTAGAATGTGTTAACAGTTATGTTTGTTGCGTGTTGCACTCCATGTCATCTATATGCTAATATCCTTTCAAAAAAAAAAAAAAAAAAAAAATTGCAGTAACTTTAACATGTGTGCACATTTCTCTTCCAGGAATTGATCTAAAAAAAATTTCATTGACTATCAATTACACAATATTACGTCAAGTTTACGTCCATTAACAAAATATCTGTTTTCTTTTTGTGCTATTCGATCAAATTATTATCAAAATAAAATGTTTGTGTCTATATATATATATATATATATATATGTATGTATGTATATGTGTATATATATATATGTATATATATGCATACATGAGTATTTGTATGTAATATTATATTATTAAATAATATTATAAATAATAAATAATAAGAGTAAATATATTTATACCTTAATGTGGATAAGCTTACATCTCCCTAATGCTACATTCAGTGAAAAGACAGATATTTTTTTCCAGATTTTTGTAAAATTTGGGCATCAAAACATGGGAATTAAACCCATGACGCTGGTGTTGTCATCACCACTCTGTAGCACTTGAGCCACAGGAACATGCTGAATGGTCTTCCTCTTATTTTCAGGTGGTCTACTTCACTGCTACTTTTCCCTATTTAATGTTGGTAGTGCTGCTGGTCCGTGGACTTACTCTTCCTGGAGCAAAAAATGGCATCACATTCTACCTCTACCCTGATCCAACACGTCTCACAGACCCACAGGCACTGAGCTGCTGTCTTTTGCCCTTTATTTGCTGATAATATTGGCATTTTGTGATGTTGATTTTGTGATTTTGAAACATTATTTGATGTTTTAGGTGTGGATGGATGCAGGTAGTCAGATATTTTACTCTTACGGAGTTTGTACAGGGGTACTGACTGCTTTGGGAAGCTACAACAAATATGAGAACAACTGCTACAGGTACTTTAGAATATCTAATATCACACTTTCCACATCAATAGTATATTCATTGCAAATTGCACTAACATTAAAAAAAAAAACATTTGTCTTTTACTTTTACCATTTGTCTTTCAGAGACTGTGTATACTTGTGTCTGCTCAACAGCTTAACTAGCTTTGTGGCTGGTTTTGCTATATTTTCAGTCCTGGGCTTCATGGCCGATGAACAGGGAATGGATATTTCCATGGTTGCAGAGTCAGGTAAAAATCATATGTAAGGCTTAAGGTCTCTTAAAGCAAGTGGAAGTTATTATATCATAAAATAAGCATACAGAAACATAAAAAAATCATTTTATGTCAGAGGTCTGGGTATAGTAACTTTAAAATGAAGCAATGCCTTTGGTTACACAATTGTACTGCTGAAATCATACACAAATAGACTTTTTTTTTTGTATTTTTAAACACTGCCAAGTGATTAGGTTGTATCACTGGGCAGGGAGGGATTCGTTTAATGACTTTTGTTTGTGGCAGGTCCTGGTTTGGCGTTCATTGCTTACCCCCGTGCTGTAGCTATGATGCCCTTCCCTCAATTATGGGCAATCTTCTTTTTTATCATGATCATATTCCTGGGACTGGATAGTGAGGTAAATACAGGAAGCAATACAGAGGATTTTTCTATATTTAATTCATTATATCGTAGTATGGATACCCTAAAGCTTTTTCTATTAATGTATCAGTTTGTGTATCATGAAGCCCTGGTAACGGCTATCTCGGATATGTATCCTTCCTTCTTCCAAATTGGACATCGCCGTAAATTTCTTCTCCTCTTCATAAGTGCTGCCAGCTTCCTTGTTGGTCTGCTAATGGTAACAGAGGTGAGAGTCACAAATGAAAACACAATGATGGTTGATTGAAAAAAACAAAACAAAACAAACAAAAAAAAAAAACACATCTGCAGTACTGTAATTTCTGTCTGCAATTTTTTGTTTTTCTGTTTCACTCAGGGTGGCCTGTATGTCTTCCAGCTTTTTGACTATTATGCCTGTAGTGGAATGACTCTTCTTACTTTTGCTATCCTTCAGTCCATCTGTGTTGGATGGATATATGGTAAATCATTTATTTGACTCTGTAAAGAACAAGCAAAGTGCAGATAAATGTACACAAGTGGTACATGTTTTCATTTGGAACTCTGGTGACTGTTGAAATTTTTATAGAACAACAGTGCAGGTAAGTCAAAAGTGCATTCGATTCTTAGCACATTAAAAGCGAGTTTAACACAAAGCAATGTGATAAAGTGATTTACAGTGTACTTTCAAGTTTTAAAACTTCTGAGTTTTATTTAAGGTGCAGACAGTCTCTATGATGGCATTGAGGATATGATTGGATATCGGCCCTGGCCCTTCATGAAGTGCTGCTGGAAATATCTAACACCAGCCATATGCACAGTGAGTTTCATTTAAATCCCTTGCAATCTATTTCTGTGGCTTTTTAAAACCAGAACAAATGTTTCATTCTTATTTTCATATTGTAACCACACACTATCCTCAGAGCAGTACATCGGGGTAGGAGGAGGTTTGTCTGTCACCTGTGAGTCTGTGTCTGACACCTGTCATTTGTGTCTGTCTTTACTCTGACAGCACTTCAAAACACAAGAAAGACCTTCTCCTATTCTGAGACTTTGTGCATTGACTCAGTGCATCAAAGCATACCAAACTAACTGATGGCTCCCCATTGCTCATCATTCTCTTTCCTGTCTATTCAGGGAACGTTTATCTTCTCTTTGGTTAAATACACCCCTCTGAAGTTCAACAATGTGTATGAGTACCCCTGGTGGGGTTATGCAATTGGTGGCTTCTTCACCCTTTCCTCCACCCTACTAGTTCCATTGTGGATGATTTATTTGGTTGGCACCACTCCAGGGCCTATGCGACAGGTACGCCCATAAACAATTTCACTGAAATTTATATTGCATATATACTTTCAGATATACTTTTATATCGCATATATACAGTGCTTGCGAAAGTATTTGTACCCCTTAATTTTTTTCACGTTTTGTTATGTTGCTGCCTTATGTTAAACTGCTTTATATTACTTTTTTCCCACATCAATCTACACTCCATACACCATAATGGTAAAGAAAAAAATGGGTTTTTAACATCTTTGCAAATTTATTAAAAATAAAAAACTGAAATATTCCATTGCATAAGTATTCATACCCTTATCTGGGACCGTTGAAATTTAGCTTAGAAGCATTTATATTGCTTGTAGATGTTACTACACTTCGAGTGAAGTTAACCTGTGGCAAATTCAATTGAATTGGTATGATTTGGAGGCACACACGTCTTAATAAAAGGTTTGACAGCTGATAATGGATATCAGAGCTAAAACTAAGCCCTGAGGTCAAAATAACTGCCTGTAGAGCTGCCTGTAGAAATATGTCTGCATCAAGCCACACATCTGGGGAATTTTCAGAAAACATTTCTGCAGCATTGAAGGTTCACAGAAGCATGTAGTCTCTGTTATCCTTAATGGAAGAAGTTTGAAACGACCAGGACTCTTACTAGAGCTGGCCTCCTGGCCAAACTGAGCAATTGATGAAGAAGGGCTTTGGTTAGTGTGGTGACCAAGAACGTGATGGTCACTCTAGTTGAGCTCCATGATCATATGTGGAGATAGGAGAAATCTACAGAAGGACAAACATCACCGCAACACTCCACCGATCTGGGCTTCATGCCGGTGTGGCAAGACTCAATCATCTCCTCAGTGAAGACGCATGAAAACAAAACACACTTGGAATTTGCAAAAAAGCACCTAAAGGATCCTCAGACTGTGAGAAACAAGATTCTCTGGTTTGATGATCCTCAATTTCAAACATCATGTTTGAAGGAAACCAGCTCTGCTCATCACATGCGGAGTACCATCCAAAAAGTAAAGTGTGCTGCTAGCAGCCTCATGCTGTGGGGCTATTTTTCAGCGGCAGGGACTGAGGGACTCATCAAAGTAGAAGAGAAGCTCAATGCACCAAAATATTGAGATAGCCTTAATGAAAACCGTCCTGATTTTGCAGAGTTAGATGTGTTCCTAGGTCAACATATTTTGTTGACCCTGGAACAACATTTTAATCCAAAAATTTTGTCTTGACCATATCCCTACACCTAAACCTAACCTTAACCATGAGTAATCCATAAATCAGAGGAAATGATAGATGAATGACACTGATGTACAAGCACCAAACACAGATTGTAAGTCTAAACTTCACAAAAACTATAAACTGGTTCTTCAAATCTGACTGGTTAATCACAATGTTGTTCCAGGGTCAACAAAGATGTTGATCCAAAAAACAAAAAACCAAACAAAAAAAAAAAAACCCGTCGCACTTGGTAAAATCAGGTTCTGCAGGTGGGGGGTTGTTAAAGAATTGCGCTAGAATTGTGCTGTAATACCCCTACAAATACAACTCATTATATACACTACAAACACTTTAAAAGACAGACATGTAGATGTTTGTGAAAGATGTTTTCTCTGTTTTGGAGGGATGATCATTTTTAAATCATACCCTATTTATTGCATCAAAATTTGTTAATACTAGACTATACTATAGTTAGGGGTGGATAATTTTATCAGTTGCTTATTATTCATGCAATAATACATGGCCAGTAAAGGCCTATTACATCATAGTTTTTATTAATGACCATTGCTATATAGCTAATAATTTTGTCTAGTGCTCTTATGAATGTTTATAGCATGATTTGTGAAAATTTAACTACTATACTGAATGATATAGCATAGACTTCTTCATGGCTAGTGTTTGCATATTTAATTTCATTTCATTTCATTTCATTCTGTAACCTACTTGTTCTACAGAGCTGTGTACTAGTGTTAAATGCTACTGTTTTTGACAACGTTGGTAATGTTTCTGACAGATAAAATCATGATATTTTTTGCGTTTCCCTTACTGAATGTCGTATCCTGTCAGCAATAACCAGTCATGGGCTTTTTTGATTACTCTCAGTTTACGTACCGGCGATGCGTTGTTGCCAGATATTACTATTAAAAAAAAGAAAAAAAAAGAAAAATAAATAAAAATGAACCAAAATTATTTCAAATCTTTTGAAAATAAGATAAAGATGTCGCTGATCCTAAACTGCAGCTTCCTACTTTATTAACTTTCTAAAATGTTAAATTAAGTGGAAAAGACAAGTCCAAAGACGCTTATAAGAAATGGACAATTCACTTAGAGCTGTGTTACTCTGCATGAAAGGTAATTTTCAAAAATCCATAATAGGGGCACTTTAAGATTCTTTTAGTCTTAAGATTAGATTGAAAACATATTTTGGAAGAAGTAAAAGAGCTCCTTTTGATTTTAGATAGTATTCTGTTTTAATTCCTGCCAGCCAATAAGAACACGTTGGAGACAGTGCAGTATGCAGTAGAGGGAAGCACAGCCTTCCTGGAGTGCCAGGCCAGATCTCCTCATGTGTCAATCAAGTGGCATTTCCAGAAGGAGAACAGTGACAGGAGGAGAGAAGTATGTGTGACAGAATGTTATACCATACTGTAAGCGATATAATGTTAAAGTAAAATTTTCTGTATGCTGCTCCCCCGCCATCACTCACAACTCTCTCATCCCTCGTTCACTCCGCCAGCGTCTCGCAGGGATCATTTTCATACCAGGGACACTAAGCATTCTTGCAAACTGTCTAAACTGAATTATACGTGTCATGCAGACATTCATATGAGGAGTTCAACAGCAAATTAGTCATTCAGAGAACAAATTTTTATTTTTGAACATAAAAAATTTACCGAGGTCCGGACCTCGGTGGCCTCATAGCTGGCTACGGGCCTGTCTGCCCCCATCCAACCTGACAGCTTGAGAGGTGAAGAGGCGAGGAGAAGAATGCTCATCAGCATTTGGCAATTATCTGCCAAAGCTTGTCACATCAAACAAAAAAAGATTTGAGACTGTAAAGATGCTTCAGCTAAATATTTAGTTAAGGGTATGAATACTTATGCAATGTACTTATTTCAGTCTTTTTTATTTTTAATAAATTTACGAAGTTGTGACAATTCTGTTTTTGTTTTGTCAATATGGTGTATGGAGTGTAGATTGATGTGGGAAAAAAAAGTAATTTAAAGCAGTTTAAAATAAGGCAGCAACATAACGTGAAAAAAATGAAGGGGTATGAATACTTTCGCAAGACACTGTACATTTTATGCTTTATGTATGCATTTAATTATTTAAAACATAATTGTTATTTCTGATTTTCAAAATAATTATCCCTGTGCATAATTTTTAAAATCATTTCTCCTATCAGAGAGTAAGAGCCTTGTGTACTCCTGCTGAAGACCTGCCAGATCCTAAACGTCCAAAACAGAAGTTAAACACTGTTACGTTTGAGACATTTACAGACCTATTGACTTTACGAACTGTTCATACACCTAACTCATTACCTCACAGAGACATTGTCTGATTGTCCACCATTTTAGCCTTGTTTTTGTCCTCCTGATCTGTGAAAAATGTTATTAACTCATTGTCGTTTGACTGGCATTGTAATGAACCAGGGCCGTAACCACCATAGAGAGTGAGGGGGAAAAGTCTACCCCAATAATTAGAAATGACCACATTGTCCCCTCCCCAGAATTTGAAATTGCACTCCATTACACAGCGCTCTGTTTGTTGTTAGAATGACTAAATGGTATTTAAAAGGTATTTTTGTAACTTTAAAAGTTGCATTTTAGGCTTGTCTGCCGCAGCGTTCAACAGCGCTTGTGAGTGTCAGAATGACTGAGATGGCCAATCAAATTTAATCAGGAGAGGTTTACTGTTCACAGAAATAGAGCACAAATTCCATCGTGAAGTGCCGGTTTTAATGTTGAAAGAGAGTGAGGTGAGATGAAAGTAGCAAAACATTTAATTTGACAACTGTTTTATGATAGAAAAAAATTGAGAGTAACATCCACTGAAACAAACGACTAATTTTTCCCTTAAATTAAATGTAATGAGAGAAGAAACATTTCACATTTTCAACATATTAGCCATACAAATAAGAGTGAATGTGTGTATTTTTACATTTTTTTTTCTAATAATGATATTAGAAAATTAGATAATTTTCCAATAATACAAAATTATTACGTCCCAACTAGAATTTCCTTCACTGTTCTGTTATATTGGTCCCCCCTAATGTTCAAGACATGGTTACGACTTTTTGATGATCATGATGGTTAAGGATTGAAATATTCATCAAAGCAACAGTTTTTTAATTGATCATACAGTTACATGATGAAGTTCATATGGAGAATAAATTCATATATATGTGTTTAAAATGAATTGACAGGACAAGGCTTGTTTGATTTTTATAATTGCATTGAAGTGTTACCACAAAAAGAGACTTGAAGGCCACCTGTTATGATTTCAGCTTTTCCGTTGAGAGTGGAGTGTGTTTGTGAAAATTACAAATGAGAATTGTTAGTATACAAATGTTCAAAAATGAAGTACAACTATTGTTATTTCTGTGTTCACGTTTTTTTTTTTTGTTTTTTACAAGATTAAATTTTTTAAACAATTATATTATTTTTAGTTTTATGTAATAATTTATTTAATTTAATAAATTACATAAATTAATGACAAAAGATTTTGTCACTACACTTTCCTAGACTAACATGCTGGGTAACTAATGACATTACAGCAATGACATTGACTTCTCAATCAGCCTATTTAAACGCTTAAACATAATGTTTGTGTTTAATGTTCATAATCTGACTTCAAATGGACAGTCATGAACCTTCACATTCCCAGAACACAGACTGCATGGAACTGTTTTTTCTTTTGGTGGACTTCAGTCTAAGCTTGTCCAAATGTGAATGAATGCACCATCTGCTGGACATAAAAAGTGTATTTCTGTCTCCATGCAAGTGAATTGCTATCCTCTTACTATGCAGAGATTGTTGGATAGCTCCATCTACTGGACAATATTTAGACCCAGGGCCATAAACACCAATATTCAGATTAGGTGTGTCTAAGCGATGGCGTAAACCTATTATTTGTTGTTAATTCTCTAGTGAAGTTGAGGTTTATTATTTTTAAAGGGGTTGCATGATTTACCTCTAGATATTTTGTTGCATACACATAACCCAAGGCAACAATAAATAAAATTGTCAATATAATATGTTCAGAATGTCTACACTACCATTCAAAGGTTTGGGGTCGGTAAGATTTGATAAAGAATTACAGGAAAGACTTTTAAATTGTGATAAAATATTTTATATAAAATATAAAAATGTATCATGGTTTGCACAAAATATTAAGCAGCACAGTATTGCTGTCATTTATTTATCAAATAGATGCAGCCTCCATGAGTATAAAAAAATAAAAAATTAGATAACACACTTTATTAGAGTATTAATAGACTGTCTGCTTAATATCTGCGAACACATCATATATTGTTCCCTCAAAAGACATTCTACTGACTATAAGTAACTTTTTGCTAGTACATGCATGTCAACATGCAAGTTAGTTGACATGTAGTTGCAAAGTTACTTTAAGTTAGTTGAATGTCAATTTTAAAACTGCCAAATGTCAAAATCTTATAGCGACCCCAAATTTATGAAAGGTAGTGTGTGTGCAGAAATCAAAGTGTTGGATTTTAATACACAGTTATGAGACCCAAGAGTATTGTGATAGAAAGGCTATTAAAACAGCTGGGAAACAGTTCAGGGGGCTTGCATGAATGTCCTTTTGGGCTGATATGCAGGCCTTAGTGGGTAAATGTGACCACAGCCTCATAATGAGATCAGGAAAAGCTTGTCCCGCTTCTAAGTGAAGGTGACTAAACAGGGTGATTAGATGGCCCCAAACCAATCTGAGATTAAAGGACTTTTCCTCAATCCACCACAAATTGCTTCCAGCTTTCCTCATCTGACACGACAAAATAAAAAGTGTTAATATTTATGAGTTCATAGTTTTCTGCAAAATATAGACACAATGACCCAAAAAGCAGTTGGACACATCAGCCATACTTAAAAATGTCTGAATGTCATTGCAGTAGATAACAAAATGTCAAACCAAGTGGCATCTACCATAATACATTTTGAACAGTATACTTCATTTCAAACCTATTAAACTCCTTTTTACTTTTTGTCTGTAAAATAAATCCCACCTTCTTTGATATTTTATCAGATTAAATGACATTCATATATTGATGCATGTGTGATTTAAATATCCAAATATACTTCATGAGGCCACTGTAAATATTATGGGTAAATAGGAATGTTTGTAGACAGATGAATAGATTTTTTTTTCAGTGTATGTACATTTATGTACTGTAGCACTATTAGAAAATAAATTCTAAGAAATGTTAGTATCTTTGCAAGGCTTTTAAAGGGATAGTTCAGGCAAAAACGAAAATTTTGCCATCAAAATACTGACTTTTATGTCATTCCAAACCTGTATGACACTCCTCCTTCTGTGGAACAAAAAAGGTCATACAGGTTTGGAACAACAACAATGGTGAATAAATAATAAAAGAAAGAAGGAATTTTCATTATTGCCTGAACTGTTCCTTTAATATAAATGTGTATATGTGTCAGTTTACAGTTACATCATCAAACAGGCACATGATGTAAGGTCTGCACATTCAACTGGGCCATTAGGGTAATTGCATATAGACTGGATGCTGACCTGGTTTGAGTCTAGTGCCCGGCACAACTTCCTGTTCATGATGATGGCTTCCTTGCACAGTCGGATCTGTGATAAGCCCTTGAGCGCTAAGATGCCAAACACTGTTTAGAGGCTAATCCCTATTAAGTGACGTGTAACTTTTTACATTCTCTTCACACCTTTAACCTCCCACGCCGATTTTCTTCTCACCTACACCTAACTATCCTTTTCTAACAGTTTTGCTAAGCTCATTTGCAAGAAGATGAAAAAGCTTTCAAAGCACCAGATGTCCCAAATACTATACGAGTCATTCAATATCATCTAGTAGTTTAGGGTCAGTAAGATTTCTTTATTTGAAAATTATCTTTATTTGCAAGAGTAAGATTCTGTTTATTTGAAAGAAATTATCAATTTTGAGTGGTACCAAAATAAAAAATAAATAAATAAAAAGAAATGTTGCTCTTGTGCACTTTCTTTTCATCAAAGAATTCTGGGGAAAAAATTGTAGCATGGTTTTTACAAAAATATTAAGCAGCACAACAGCAAAAATATTAAGCAGCAACAACATTCTAATACAATATTAGAATGATTTCTGAAGGATCGTGTGACACTGAAGACTGGATTAATGACTGCTAAAAATTCAGCTTTGCCACCACAAGAATAAATTTAATTTTAAAATGTTAAAATGGAAAACAGTTACTTTAAATTGTAATAATATTTAACGATATTACAGTTTTTACTGTATATTTGATCATATAAATGCAGCCTAACTGATAGCATAACACTAAAAGCTAATAACATAAAATCTTTTGATTCCAAATCTTTGAATGGTAGTGCGTGTAAGTTTTGTATAATACAGAAATTATTTTCAGCACTATGTGTGCTGTTTTATTTGGTGTGGTATATGAGGGGTATTTTGGGGGAAAGTGTGAATAAATTGTGGAACCGCTCCAGACATCAGCACAATCACGATTAAGTTTGGGCTGGCATCCAGGTTTTTTTTTCATTTTTATTTATTTTTTTTTTAAAAATTGGCTTTGAATTTGGCTTACATGTCAGCACTGATGCCAACATTTGTCCATAACTGTAATGCATCCAAACATAAACTGAGAAGTTTTATAAAGAATATTTAATCAACATCTACTAACAATGACTACTTATCCGATAAAATGTGTTTGCCTTTTAATATGGATCACAATATTCAACAGAGCAATATGCAACAGAGAGAGAGAGAGAAAAAAAATAGATCATTCTGTTTGCATCTACTGTAACTGAAATCTGAGACTAGTGGTTTCAGACCACTTAATTACATTGTAGATTACAACATCCAGGACAACATCTAGGTCAAGCTTTTTGGGTTACAGGGGAGTTGTTTTTATTTTAGAAACATTGGTAACATTGGTAGCGCATTCTTTCAAACTTAATTATTAAAACAAGATTTTTATTTAATAACACACAAAATATATGAATTCTTCAAGTGAAAAATTGTGGATGGTGTGCTTTCTGGAGGACATTACTTCAGTCAGGGGAACAGATGCCATGTGCATGCTTTGGTTGGCTCTGGTCCTTCATCATGAGAAAGGCTTTGCTATTGCGTAGAAGGTGTGAATCCAATCAGGCAGGATTGAGGCATTAGGAGAGGATGCAAACAGCAATGGTGTTAACAGCTTGTCAGGGCCTTTTTGTGCCTGTAATGGGATAATCACAAGCTACTTGTGGCTGGAAATCCTCCTTGAAGGTGTTGACACACTTCAGAGATGTTAATCTGACAGATGGGACAGGCGCTTTCCTGCTTGTCCACACTTATGTCCTGCTTAAGCGCGAAACTCATTTTCTTTAATTGTGACCTTTAAAAGTCATATACGTTTGATATATGCAAATTCAGTCAAGACTGTGGATTTCTCAATTTATAGAAAAGGTTATTATTTTTTCAAGAACTTGTCTAAAATTTGAATGGAGGTTTATGATGGCCCAAATGAACATACATATTTTGCACAGTACGATTTAAAAACATAAACTGTTGTTGAAATTTGACAGTAATTTTAATAAAAATGGCACTTATGGTGGTTCGCACATTTACATGGGCAGTGTCTCATTCAAGCACATTCAGTGAATATTTCACGTTAAATGTGTGTATAAATCTTGCAGGTACAAAACCTGATCATTACCAAGGTTTTCAAAACAAATCATATACTAGCAAAGAGTTTTAGTTTTGAATTATTTTAACATCCTTGGGTCAATATTGATCAGCATGACAGCCATCTTTGCTAATTGTTTAATTCAGTAATAGCCAATTATAAAGTCAGTTTTGCCAAGCAAAATGATGTGGATGTTTTGGCAAAGAAGAAATTCCTCTGTGACATTATTCCACTATTAAATTCTCCTAATAACCTCACTGACTTGTACATACACAGTTTCACACAGGCTGATCAGCTTCTTTTAAGCATGTATTTCAATTTCAAAATAAATATTGTCTTGGTTTTGCATAACAGACCGTTTTTAAAAAATCCTTTTGAACACATAAAAAATCTTATTGGAACTTTTGAACAGCAGTGTATGTTAAGTTTAGTATTATACAAAAATGTTCATGTTAATTTGTATATATTCAATATGTATATGCTGACAATGAGTCACGTGCTGGGTCAAAGTTAGCTGATCCTTTTAGGGGTGAATCCACCCCATTCAATGTAACTCTGATGGTTCAGCAAATAAGATAACAGTTAAAGGGTGTTCCAGCACTTATTTAAATGTGGAGTAGTGCACCTAAATTTGTTAGAAGTATCGTTTGAAGCAGTGATCCACACCAAAACAGATGACACTTACAATTAAGTAAATTGCTGACATCTTAATTGGCCAAAACAACGTTTACAAACATCATATCACTCAGATGATTTTTCTAGTAAACCAAAGTTTATCCATAATGTCTTAAGTTGACTAGTGCCATTCATTCATCATTATTCACTTTGCATTTATATAAGACATTATTTGAAAGTAAAGGGACTTTCCAGGTTCTTGTGATGGACTGGCCATCTGTCCAGTGTGTTTCCCACGCCAAGATGCTTGACCCTAGAGAGGACAAGTGGTTTGAAGAATGACTGGTGGATTGACGGATGGATAGACTGCACTTTTCAGGTGATTTTCCAAATACAACTCAACATTTACAGTACTAATGTTCAAGAATGTAGGATAAGAGCCTTATCAAGATTTTGTCATAAGCTTCACTTCCACTAGTAAATTTAATATATATGAAAAGGGTATATAATCTTAAAGGGATAGTTCACCCAAAAATGAAAATTCTGCTATTAATTACTCACCCTCATGTCATTCCAAAACCATAAGACCTTTGTTTATCTTTGGAACACAAATTAAACAAAAAATATTTTTCTGTCCCTGCATAGACAGCAATAATATGGTAAATATGATCAAAGAAGGCTGTGAAAATAACTCCGCATTGTTTATCCATTTGATCTTTCATTCAAAAATTAAAAAAAAAAAATCTAACCTTTAAGCAAAAAAAAAAAAAAAAAAGGTAAAAGTGCAGGAAAATCACATTATGAAATGAATATTTTTCTCTAGTACACAATGGCCACAATTATTGGTACCCCTAAAAAATTCTTATGATTGAAATATCTCTGAAGTATATTCCCATTCATATTTGCATTTATCATCACACCAGGGCGACTAGGAACATGAAATTATCCAGCCATGGCTTCCTGTTTCACAGGAATATAAATATGAGGGGAAACAAAGGCCAAATTTCCTTAATCATTGATCACAATGAGTAAAATCAAAGAATGTATTTCTGTTGTGCAGCAAAAGATTGTTAAGTTTCACAAATTAGAAAGTAGCTGTAAGAAAAGAGCTAAAGCATTAAAAATTCCCATTTCCACCATAAGGGCAATAATTAAAAAATTTCCAATCAACAGAAAATGTTACAAATCTGCCTAGAAGAGGACGCGAGTCTATTTTGTCTTAAAGCAAGGTGAGTAGGATAGTTTGAGTAGCCAAAGACGCTCCAGTGATCACAGCTGAAGAATTGCAGAAAACAGTTGAGTATTGGTGTCAGAAACCCTCAAAAAAAAAAAAAAAAAAAAAAGATCAAACAGCACCTACATCACCACATGTTGTTTGGGAGGGTTTCAAGAAAATTCTAGAAAAGGAAACACTTTCACCCAAAAACAAACTCCAGCATATTCATTTGCTAGACACTACTGGAACTTCAAACGGGACTGGATTCTATGGTCAGTTGAAACTAAAAAATTAGCTTTTTAACAGCAAACACTCAAGATGGGTTTGGTGCACACAGGAATAAAAAAGTATCCCATTTGTACAATGAAATATAATGTTGTATCTTTAATGTTGTGGGCCTATTTTTCTGCCAGAGATCCTGGATATCTCGTTGGCATCAAGGGTTCTATCAACTACCAACAGATAAAAAATTAAAAACTGACTGTCCATGCTAGAAATCTTACAATGGGCTGTGGTTGGATCCTCCAACAGGACAATGATCCACAAACAAACATCAAAATCAAAACAAAAATGGGCCACTGAGAACAAAACCAAGCTTCTGCCATGGCCGTCCCAGTTCCCTGACCTGAACCCTACAGAAAATGAGTGGGGTGAACTGAAGAGAAGAAGCACCAACATGGAGCTGTGAATCTGAAGGGTCTGGAGTGATTCTGGATGAAGGAATGGTCTCTGATCTCTTGTCAGATGTTCTCCAAACTTATCAAGAATTATAGGTGAAAACTCAGAACTGATATCTTGGAAAAAGGAGGTTGCAAAAAGTATTGAATAAAAGGGTATGATTAATTGTGGCCAATGTGTATTAGAGAAAAACATTTACTTCATAATGAGATTTTTCTCCTATTTTAAATTCTTATTCTCCAATGAAAGGCTACATTTTTGTAAATTTTTAAAATAAAAGATCAAAAGGATTAATGATACAGCTTTATTTTCACAGCCTTCTTTGATCATATTTACCAAGGGTATGAATAATTTTGAGTACAACTGTAGATAAAATAGTCCTGGTGACATTGGTTCAACCATAATAACGACATAAGAGTGAGTAATTAATGACAGAATTTTCATTTTTGGGTGAACTATCTTTTAAATTCTTTTAAACTTATTTAATTTTAGAAACTTATTTAATTTAGCAAGGTACTGGGAGTACAATAAAGTCACACAACACCAACATAAAGAGAAATGACAGATGTCTTTGCAGATTGCACGTGATGCAGGTGAATCACCACCTCCATGCTATTTAAAGAGCAAATGTAATTTGTCATGTCATTAGCCCTTTGTAATGGGCTGTAACAATTGGATTACAATTAAAACACATCCCAAGAGCAAGACCAGGGAAGGAGCCAAAGGAAGTGCCGCCACATGGACTAGACTGCTACTGACTACAATTTGCAAAATAATGATCATTAATTAGTGAACGGCCACACATCTGCATTAAGTAAGACATTATATTACATTATTGGCTCAATATTAATTTCTTCCCTTAGAAATTGCAAATAAAGGAATTGTAATGTTCTGTTTCATTTTTTTTCTTCAAATTTAGCCAAATAAAGTGATAATATGTTTGAATAAATTAAAGTGTCACATCAGTAAATAAGAAAAGCAATCCGATTACTGTTTTTTGTTTTTTGACAGAAATGTGCATTAAAGAAGATGGATTGATTGGATAAGGAGGCTAGCAGGGAAAACAATAAACTGTTTACTTACATTGAGCACCAACTGGAGAATTACATCTTCCCAATTGTTATTTTACCCAGAAGCTACTGCATACTATTTCATCAGTCAAACAATAGATGATTGGCTAAAAAGAGAGCGCAAAGGGGGGTGGGTCAGAAAATTCACTGAAATTGGATAATTAGATCTATTACCTCTGCTAGGGAGTTGTACTTCAGCCAGAAGTCATTGGTTAAGTATATTAGCTCAGTCAACACAAAGTCTAATTTCATTGCTGCTGATCTCTGATATTTAAAAGCATCTAGGAATAGCTGTATGAGCCCAATACACAGAATAAATCAGTTAAGAGTCTGTGTAAAAACCTGTATTTATTCTTAGGGATCAATTCATGTACAATCAACACAAATAATACATAATCTGCATCAATATCTGTTTAATAATAAAAGGCCAATATGGAAATATATCATAATGATATATTCATTAGGAGTCCACAATAGACTAGAAAGTTAAAGTCTTTGGTGGCACTTGTCCCATTGACCTGACCTCATAATTATGGGAAATCTTGAGTTGTAAAGATCATCTTTCAGATTACATTCCCCTAAAATAATCTTCCACACTGTGTTAGCCAAACACTGATAAAATACCTCACAAACCCTCAACGGCACCTCAGTACACCCTTTTTATTTATCTGTGATTGATTTTATTTGCATATCTTATGAGTGATTTTGGCAATGATTTAGGGAAGGAAGGTAAGTGTCTTAAAACAATTCAGTCTCAATAACGTAAAGTAGATAATTAGATCCAAGCTATTATTCTTGTCACAGATTGTACTTTGGCCAGAAGTGTTGAGGTAAGGGATTTAGCACACTACTGGCCTGTGGAGACAGCTGTAGCTTTATTTTTTAATGAATACAGTACCTTGGGAAAGTATCCATACCCCTTCATTTTTTCACGTTTTGTTATGTTGCTGCCTTATGTAAAACTGCTTTAAATGACCTTTTTTGGACATCAGTCTATACTCCATACACCATAATGACAGAGCAAAAACTGAATTGTCACATCTTCGTAAAAAAAAGAAAAGAAATAAGTGCATTGCATAAGTACTAAATATTTAGCTGAAGCACCTTTACAATCTCAAGTCTTTTTTTGTTTGATGGGACAAGCTTTGCTCATCAGCATTTGGCAATTATCTGCCATTCTTCACCTCACCTCTTTACCTCTCAAGCTGTCAGGTTGGATGGGGGCAGATGCACATTTTCAGGTTTCTCCAGAAATATTTGATTGAGTTCAATCCCAGGCTGTGGCTGGGCCACTCAAGGACATTCACAGAGTTGTCTATAAGCCACTTTTGCTGTGTGCTTAGGGTCATTGTCCTGTTGGAAGGTGAACCTTCTGCCCAGTCTGAGGTTCTGAATGCTCTTGACTGGGTTTTCATTAAGGCTATCTCTATATTTTGGTGCATTGAGCTTTTCTTCTACTCCGACGAGTCCCTCAGTCCCTGCCGCTGAAAAACAGCCCCACAGCATGAGGCTGCTACCAGCACACTTTACTTTTGGGATGGTACTCTACAGGTGATGAGCAGAGCCTGGTTTCCTTCAAACATGATACTTGGAATTGAGATTCATCAGACCAGAGAACATTGTTTCTCACAGTCTGAGGGTCCTTTTATGTGCTTTTTTTGCAAATTCTAAGTGTGTTTTCATGTGTCCTCACTGAGGAGAGGACTGAGTTTTGTCACACTGCCATAAGGCACAGATCGGTGGAGTGTTGCAGTGATGTTTGTTCTTCTGTAGGTTTCTCCCATCTGCATGTATGATCATGGAGCTCAACTAGAGTGACCATCAGGTTCTTGGTCACCACTCAAACCAAAGTCCTTCTCCATCAGTTGTTCAGTTTGGCCAGGAGGCCAGCTCTAGGAAGAGTCCTGGTTGTTTCAAACTTCTTCCATTAAGGGTAACAGAGACTACATGCTTCTGTGAACCTTCAACGAAGCAGAATTTTTCAGAACTCTTCCCCAGATGTGTGGCTTGACACAAACCTGTCTCTGAGCTCTACATACAGTTTTTATTTATTTATTTATTTAGTTTATTTTTTTTTTTTACCTCAAGGCTTGGCTCTGATATACATTTTCAGCTGTTAGACATTTTATTAAGATGTGTGCTTTTCCAAATCACACCCATTCAATTGAATTTGCCACAGGCTAACTTCACTCAAAGTGTAGTAACATCTACAAGCAATATGAACGCTCCTGAGCTAATTTTCAACTGTCCTAGATGAGGGAATGAATACTTATGCAATGGAATCATTTCAGTTTTTCATTTTTAATAAATTTGTAAAGTTGTTACAAACCTGTTTTTTGCTTTGTCATTATGGTGTGTGGAGTGTAGATTGATGTGGAAGCAGTTTTACATAAGGGCAGCAACATAAAACGTGAAAAAAAAAAAATGAAGGGGTATTAATACTTTCGCAAGGCACTATATATCTTGTATATCATTTTAGATGTAAATAAAAAAATTTAAATCTTTCCTCAGAGACAGTTATGTTTTATGTTTCAAGAGTGTTACTGTAGGTCAAATAATAGAGCATGGTGTTAACAGTGGTCATGGGTCCTAGGCAATAACACAAACTGATTACATCATCCAATGTAAACAGGAATCATTTTGACAATATTGACATTTTGACAATCATTTTGACAATATCTGTATGCAAAACTTTTTAAAAATTCAAAAAATATACATCCTAGGTGTATATGACTTTCCTCTTTCAGACAAATACAATCAGAGTTCTATTAAAAAAATGTCCTGGCTTTTCCAAGCTTTATAATGGCAGTGAATGGTGGTCGAGATTTTGAAACTAAATAAAGTGCGCCCATCCATCTTAAAAATATTCTCCACACGGCTCTGGGGGGTTGATAAAGGCCTTAAGAAAAATTAAGAAAAATATCCATATTTGCAACTTTATAAACTGTAATCTCTAGTTTTCACAAGCTGTTGTATGCACATTCACAAGAGAGTGGCATTCCAGCCGATAACATATAGGACATGGACATGGGTGTAGCGTAAGCTGCGGTGAGAACATGATAGTCTCGCGAGAACCAAGTTTTTCGTGAGCACTTTTTTTTTCTTGCTTCAACCATTCACTGTCATTATTAAGATTAAAAGAGCCAGGACATTTTTTAAAATAACTCTTAGGATAGCTTGGGGGTGAGCAAATCATGGGGTAATTTTCAATTTTTGGGTGAACTATCCCTTTAAGATACACTGCTATGCTGATGACACTCAACTCTACCTCTCATTCCATCCTGATGATCCGACGATAGCTGCTCGCATCTCAGCTTGTCTAACAGACATTTCTTGCTGGAAGAAGGACCATCACCTTCAACTCAACCTTGCCAAGACTAAACTGCTTGTGGTTCCAGCAAACCCATCGTTTCATCACAATTTCACTATACAGTTAGGCACATCAACCATAATTCCTTCAAAACAGCCAGAAATCTTGGAGTTGATCTTGATTGATGATCAGCTGACTTTCTCAGACCATATTGTTAAAACTGCCCGGTCCTGCAGATTTGCTTTATTCAACATCAAGAAGATCAGGCCCTTTCTTTTGGAACATGCTTCACAACTCCTTATTCAAGTTCTTGTTCTGTCCAGGCTGGACTATTGCAATGTTCTCTTGGCAGGTCTTCCAGCCAGTTCTATCAAACCTTAACAATTAATCCAGAATGCAGCAGCAAAATTAATTTTTAATGAGCCAAAAAGAATGTACGTCACACCTCTGTTTATCAATTTTCACTGGCTACCAATAGCTGCTTGCATACAATTCAAGGCATTGATGTTTGCATACAAAACCTCCACTGGCTCTGCACCCCTTTACCTAAATTCATTACTTTAGACTTATGTGCCCTCTACAAGCTTGCATTCTACAAGTGAACATTGCTTTATTGTGCCATCCCAAAGAGGCACAAAATCACTTTCACAGACTTTTAAATTAAATGTTCCCCCCTGGTAGAATGACCTGCCCAACTCAATCCGAGCAGCTGAATACTAAGCCATCTTCAAGAAAAGGCTAAAAACATATCTCTTCCATCTTTATTTGACCCTCTAACTCTAGCACTCTATATTCTAATTCTATTCTTAAAAAAATAAAAAACTTTTAGACTTGCACTTGCATTTACTAACTGCTTGTTTTCTTAAAAACAAACAAAACAAACAAACAAACAAACAAACAAACAAACTAACACTAGCCACTCTATTCTTTTTGTATTCTATTTCTTTTGTTTTTATTTATTACACAATTAACAAAAGCAAAAAGGTCTCTAGCACTAGCTTGCTCTATTCTTTTTCTATTCTATTTTCTTTTTATTTATTATATAATTAAAAAACCCTTGCTACGTATACTACGTTAAGCTAACTGAGACTTGTTATAGCACTTGCGTATTATTGCTCTTTTGTTGATTTTGATTGCTTCCATTGTCCTCATTTGCAAGTCGCTTTAGATAAAAGCGTCTACTAAATGACTAAATGTAAATGTAAGATGGGTGGTATTCGGTAGAGGTCTTAAAGACAGTCAGATAGATGCTGCACTTCCAGAAAGGTCTGTGCACTCTCGAGTACTTTGATTCAACTCTATGTACAGCCAGCAGAGTTTTAACCAGGAAGCTTAAGCTTATTACCACCTGGCTTGAAATCAGTGTTGGGGAAGCTACTTCCAAAGATACTTAAACACTCACTGATATGATACTGAGAGAACAGGTGCCTATACCATGAAGATGGTTTAGTTGGCTAGCCAGGTAAGGTTCAGGTTAGGTTGTGCCAACCCCGGGTTTTAGGGACCATGAAAATGGCTTGGATTTTAGTGGTGTTCATCGCCTTAGAACTAAAGGCAAACTCACACTACAGGACTGTACAACACGTGTAAAACTACCTGATTTGCTCTGGTGCTCACACTACACTACAAGGTTTCTTGTCATCTCTGCACAAACTACAAGACATCTGGTCAAAAGGCAGTCCTGACCAACTGTGCACTGTCATTGGCTGGATTAGTTCCCCCTGCCATTGCATACAGCACACAATACAAGATCACGTGGCAATAATATCAAACAGGTTTGAAAATATTGCAGCGTCTGACAGGCTCAGATCACGTCGATGATCAGTGTTGGTTTGGTTTTGTCTCAAAACTCAATACGAATCCAATAATCTTGAGTTTGTTCAGCTATACCATCATGGTATATGGGTCCCAGCTCAATTGCCAGCTCATTATTTGAATTGATTGGATCACATGATTAAGTGAACATTGTTGACAATTGTTTTCACAGTTCACACTACAATGCGAAACTTTATTTCAAATTACTTCAAATTTATCCACATGGGAGTGTGATGTCAAAAATCTCAATTTTTGCAGGACAAAATGTTGTCATTGTGGGCGGAAGGCCAAAATATAAAGAAAAAGGCGCATTTTCAAATTTAATATGAATGTAGCTTTTATGTAGCACTTTATGTGTTTAGTGTAACAATCTAACTTGTTACATGGCTGGTCACCCAGCCAGCCTATGGGCCAGTAGCCTGTAGGTTATAGGACTAGTATTCATACTGCGTGGTTAACACAGGCTGGCTAATCTTTGTGTATTCCTAGTGAGCAGAATCCCCAACAAGACACTAAACCCATTACCTGCTTTCCAGCATTTGTTAGCCTCTGCAGCTGGCAGGCTAAACAAACTTTCAAACATACCCTGAATGCATCAAACCTGCTATTATCCCTGTTTTAATGGGTGCCTGAGTAGAAAAACACACTCATAAAGCAATTCAGTAAAGCAAAGCAGGCTGAAGAATAAAATAATAAAGATGCACATCTATTTTTTTTTTTTCTGGTAAAAACAGATATACAGTGCCTTGCGAAAGTATTCATACCCCTTCATTTTTTTCACGTTTTGTTATGTTGCTGCCTTATGTTAAACTGCTTTAAATTACTTTTTTTCCACATCAATCTACACTCCATATACCATACTGACAAAGCAAAAACAGAATTGTCACAACTTCGTAAATGTATTAAAAATAAAAAACTTTAAAAAAGTATGTTGCATAAGTATTCATACCCTTAAAGGATTATTCTACCCCAAAATGAAATTTTGTCATTAATTACTCACCCTCATGTCGTTCCAAATCTGTAAGACCTCCGTTCACCTTCAGAACACAAATTAAGATATTTTTGATGCATTCTGAGAGCTGTCTGACCCTCCCACAGACAGCAAAGGAATTAACACGATCAAAGTCCAGAAATGTAGCAAGGAGATCGGTAAAATAATCCATGTGACATCAGGGGTTCCACCGTAATTTTATGAAGCTACGAGAATACTTTATGTACGCAAAGAAAACAAAAATAACTACTTTATTCAACAGTTCGTCTCCTCCGCGTCACAGTAGCACCATTTTGGAGAATATCCACTGAACCCAAACAGCGTATGCTGTTCTGTGTCAGCCGCACCACACAGATACGCTGTTTTCATTCAAATCAAAGTGTAAATAAACGTAGAAAAAGTATCCGTGTGGTGCGGCTAACACAGAACAGCATACGCTGTTTGCGTTCAGTGGATACTCTCCAAAATGGCGCTACGGTGATGGGTCAAAAATATCTTAATTTGTGTTCCGAAGATGAACGGAGGTCTTACGGGTTTGGAACGACATGAGGGTGAGTAATTAATAACAAAATTTTCATTTTGGGGTGGAGTAACCCTTTAACTAAACATTTAACTGAAGCACCTTTACAATCTCAAGTCTTTTTTGTTTGATGGGACAAGTTTGCTCATCAGCATTTGGCAATTATCTGCCATTCTTCACCTCACCTCTTCACCTCTCAAGCTGTCAGGTTGGATGGGGGCAGATGCACATTTTCAGGTTTCCACAGAAATATTTGATTGAGTTCAATTCCAGGCTGTGGCTGGGCCACTCAAGGACATTCACAGAGTTGTCTATAAGCCACTCTTGCTGTGTGCTTAGGGTCATTGTCCTGTTGGAAGGTGAACCTTCTGCCCAGTCTGAGGTTCTGAATGCTCTGGACTGGATTTTCATTAAGGCTATCTCTATATTTTTGGTGCATTGAGCTTTTCTTCTACTCTGACAAGTCCCTCAGTCCCTGCCACTGAAAAACAGCCCCACAGCATGAGGCTGCTACCAGCACACTTTACTTTTGGGATGGTACTCTGCAGGTGATGAGCAGAGCTGGTTTCCTTCAAACATGATGTTTGGAATTGAGGTTCATCAGACCTGAGAACATTGTTTCTCACAGTCTGAGGGTCCTTTAGGTGCTCTTTTGCAAATTCCAAGTGTGTTTTCATGTGTCTTCACTGAGGAGAGGATTAAGTTTGGCCACACTGCCATAAAGCCCCGATCAGTGGAGTGTTGTAGTGATGTTAGTCCTTCTGTAGGTTTCTCCCATCTGCATATATGATCATGGAGCTCAACTAGAGTGACCATCAGGTTCTTGGTCACCGCACTAACCAAAGCCCTTCTCCATCAATTGCTCAGTTTGGCCAGGAGGCCAGCTCTAGGAAGATTCCTGGTTGTTTCAAACTTCTTCCATTAAGGGTAACGGAGATTACATGCTTCTGTGAACCTTCAATGAAGCATAATTATTTTCTAAACTCTTCCCACAGTTTCAGTGTTTCTCTGCACCTATATTTTTTCAGGTTATAAGAGAGGTGATGAAGCCTAATTAAGAAAATAAACTTCAGGCATAATAGAAGTGAGTCTCTCAGCATATATATATATATATATATATATTTTTTTTTAGTGTACTCGAGTTGCCCTTAACTTAAAATAACCTGATTGTTATCTTGTTTACTTGCTTTAACTTGTAACAATAAAGGGTAATGCAAAAGCAAACACTCTAGGTATTGCAAATAGTCTGATGGCCTTCAGTTGGACTTCCAAAGGCTTTCAATTCTAGCCTGATTAAACTTCAGTAAAACAATGCTAAAGAATATACTCAACGATTCTCCAATGAATGTGGTTAATGAGATACCACCTTAATATTCAAAGTGTTCCATCAAAGTTTGTTTTGCTGAAGTATCTTCTTTGTCAGTCATGAATATAACATCACATAAAGGGAACATGCCCAGCAAAATTCACCTTGATGTTGTTGATGTTTGCAATCAATCCAACAGGTTGAGAAGTAATATGCTGTTGCAACAATGCAGGTACAATGTGGGCTGCCAGCTCATTGTTTTGGGTTGAGAGGATCACATGACTGTTACATGACTAGTCTCCAGTTTTCCCAGGCCACGCTACAATGCGAAAACAGTGTTTTCAGAATTATTCACTTGGGAGAGCGTCTTCAAAAAACTTGAAGCTTTCACTGTACAAAAAGCTGTCTCAGTATTGCTGGTTGCACTCAGATTTCTGGTTACAGCTGAACACAAGAAACACTGACAGCACTCGACTACAATTTAGTCAACTCAGCACAATTGTGGTCATCTGTGGACTCCGTTTCTTTCTGCTCCTCATGTATTGGAGTCCTCAAGTCTGTCCACCAGTACAACAGAAATGTCTTTGGTTCCTCCAGCATGAACGCATTCCAGTTGGTTATGAAGTCTGGTATCCACCAAATCTTCTCAAAGTTACCTCTTTGACCTTATATATAAAAGTATAAAAACAGGTACCTGCATGGGCATATCCACTTTTGCAGGTGTCCTCTTGGCAAATTTGCTACACCGCTGCTCATGGCTCTTCCACAACAGGATGATCAGCACTGAGGGAAACAACTTTTACATTCTTAAGTCCAACAAGACAGGGTAAGTGACGAGTCCTTTATGCAGTATTACCTAGCAGATCCATGGCAATATAAGGCACTTGCTTTTTATATGTGACCCGGGATCACATACCATACATCAATGGAAAGCTTATTTATTCAGCTTTCAGATGATGTATATATATAAAAAAAATTGACACTAAAAAATTGACATTTATGACTGGTTTTGTGGTCCAGGGACATGTTTTTTCCTGATTTATTTGGGCTACCAGTCAGTGTTCTTATGCTGATGGTCAACACCTCTAAATCTCATTTTGGTAAACCTGGCTTTCTTTCTGGATTCATGGTTACATTCTACTACTCTCTTGCTGGTTTTATGGCTCTGGGTCACACAGGTTGTGCCAATGAAGGCTTCTTTGCTACACTTGGAGGTAATAAGATTTCAGCATAATTTATTTTTTGTTGTAATGTAATAGTATTACATTATATAATGTAATGTTTTGTTGTTTAGGATTCCATGTAGTGATTCTTTTTCATTTTTGTCTACAGGCCAGGTTTCTCTTTGGTCTCTGGTTATGCTTATTGTGGTATGGAAGCCATTATGGAGCTTCAAATTCTCTTCAAACCATGCAATAGCAGGAATAATTTTCAGGCCGTTCATGACCTGTAGCTGTTCAGTGCCTCCCTTTTTGTGCTGGTCCAGGTAAGTCGCTCACGCTAATTACACACTTTGAATTAGAGGAAGAGAGAGGCTTAAACATTAATTTAAATTCTTCATTCTGATGGCTTTTGGCTTCTTGTTGAGGAGTCCATAGTGTCTTCTCTATTCTTTTATTGCTTTTCAGTCAACAGTCTTCAACAAGCATAAGTTCACATGAATCAATCTTCTCTCCACGCCTTTTACTTTAAAGATTTTTAAGACCTGACCTGTCCTTTTTTGTTAATGCAGACTATAGGTATACATCACATTTGGGCGCTGTACTCTTTAAATAAATAGAGCATGGGTAGATTAGTTTGTGCAAATGCTCAACACATGGTTTATCTCATGTCTCTCTACCAGTGCTTGAAAACAAGGTATAGCTCACCACTAAATCTAAACATAAGCCTCTTTTGTAGACATGATCCGATGCACAGGTCATGACTAGAAATGCTTAAACCCACCCAAGGGTTCAGTAAGAAACATAATAGTAATGATCTTTTCAAGTCAATGACAGCATGCCTGATTCTATTAATATTATTGTTTTTAGCTGCTTTGTCAGCTTTTCTGTATAAATGAAACCTTTAAACATGACATTTAATTCCAGGTTTTAGATTTTACATAAAGTAAAAAGAAATGCATTTCCTAAATTATGAGACTACAAAATTGCAATGCTTGTGATAAGCTATACCTTGAAGTTATGCACATTCATGGAAAACTGTAATTTAATAAATAAAGAAAAAATGATCAAATAAATATAAAATAAAATAGATGAATAAATACATATACATAAATACAGTACTACATTCACCATTGTTTGTAAACCCTCACTATCTTATTTGACTATTTACCCTTCTAATAATTCTTAATCATCCTTAATGTTTTTCTTCATTGGAAATATTTGTGCTTTCGATTTTGAGTTATTCTCATATAATTCTCATATAATCATCTTCTAACATTTTGAGAAAAATTACAATTGAAAAAATAAATAAATAAATAAAATCAAAGCATGGGCTACATTTTGCACACTGATGGCAACTATATCCATACAGTACATCTCATTGCAGTGAGTTCTAATTGTAATTAAGCTAATTAATTTTCTGATTACTCTTCCATCAACCTCATTGTTGTAAACAAGATGCCACAGAATAAGTATTTGAACAAGTACTATTACACCAGAATCTAACCTCCACAACCAACTAACATAAAGTTATGGGACAACAGTTTACAAGTCTTAATCTGACAGGAATCCCCCTTAAGTGTTCTGGTCACCAAAAACAGAAACAATTTAGCACTGAAAACAGTACATCAGACCACAATCACATTTTTTAATGAAATACAGTGCTGTGTATTCTGAACTAACAAGTGATTTAGTTTCTTAATATAAGAATCTCAAATGTCAAAAGAGTGTCAAGATCCAAAGCTTCACCTGATTAACTCAAAACTGATTATGTCTGCTCTTATCATTCAAATCCCACATTGCAACACCCTCCCACCTTACGCTCCTGGATTTATCCCTTATAAGGAATCTTAGACAGATATATAACACCACCTTTGCAAATAAATAGCAGGTCCACCGCAGCAGATTGCATCCTCTCCCTGGTCTGGATCGCTAGTGGGCAAAGATGAACGGCACTGAGGGAAACAACTTCTACGTCCCCATGGCCAACAGGACAGGGCTAGTGAGGAGTCCTTTTGAGTATCCGCAGTATTATCTAGGTGAACCGTGGCAATTTAAAGCGCTTGCAGTCTACATGTTCTTCCTCATCTGTTTTGGATTACCCATCAATGGCCTTACATTGGTGGTTACAGCTCAACATAAAAAGCTTAGGCAACCACTCAACTTCATTTTGGTCAACCTGGCTGTGGCTGGAACCATCATGGTTTGTTTTGGATTCACGGTCACTTTCTACACTTCAGTTTGTGGTTACTTTGCTCTTGGACCAACTGGCTGCGCAATTGAAGGCTTCATGGCCACACTTGGAGGTGAGGGAAATTATAATACTGTATGTTTTTGGACTGCTTTGATCACTTATGTTTAGCTGTCCTATAATTTGGATGCAACTGATCTCACTATTTTATTTGCTTCACAGGGCAAATTTCCCTTTGGTCACTTGTGGTGCTGGCCATTGAGAGATATATTGTGGTCTGCAAGCCTATGGGTAGTTTTAAATTCTCAACCAACCACGCTTTGGCAGGAATCGGATTTACATGGATAATGGCCTTGTCATGTGCAACTCCTCCTTTGGTTGGGTGGTCCAGGTCGGTCTAATAATACACTACAATTTGTGGCAGTAAAAGTAAACTTTCCATAGCTGAACACACTGAAGTTTTGTACATTTTAGTGCTTTTTCATTCTTAGCAATTTTGCTAGATTTTAAATGATTTAAAAAAAAATAAAAATTGTAAAATTACATAATTTTCTAAATATTGTTGTTTTTAAATGAGAGAAGAACACACTAAATTTCCTAACATCAGGTCCATTTCTTTAACAGATATATTCCTGAGGGAATGCAGTGCTCATGTGGACCAGACTACTACACCCTGAATCCTGAATACAACAATGAATCATATGTCATCTACTTGTTCGTCTGCCATTTTGTATGTCCAGTCACCATAATTTTCTTCACCTATGGACGGCTTGTTTGCACAGTCAAGGCGGTATGAAATTTCAAATTAAATGTAAATTCCCAGTTACTGGAATACTATGTTAAAATGACAATGCCTTGGTTATTTCACTTTCTTAGGCCGCAGCTCAACAGCAGGACTCAGCATCTACCCAGAAAGCTGAGAGGGAAGTGACAAAAATGGTCATCCTGATGGTGTTGGGTTTCCTTGTGGCTTGGACCCCTTATGCCACTGTTTCTGCCTGGATCTTCTTTAATAGGGGAGCAGCTTTCAGTGCCCAGTTCATGGGTGTTCCTTCCTTTTTCTCAAAGAGCTCAGCCATATTTAATCCTATCATTTATGTGCTGCTAAACAAGCAGGTAAATCACATATCAGAATTGCACGAATGAAAAGTCCTACACATTCCATTTCCTCTACTCCCCCCAATTATTAAAAAAATGGCAAAAATGTAAAAAAATGTACTAAGTGAAACATTGTTCTTTACAGTTCCGGAGCTGCATGCTGACCACTCTTTTCTGTGGAAAGAACCCTCTTGGTGATGATGAGTCCTCAACTGTGTCCACCAGCAAGACGGAGGTGTCCTCTGTATCTCCAGCATAGACTTTTAAACTCCTCACAGATTATGTTCTTTTAGTCATTGACCAACCTGGGCATCTTTAAAAAAAAGAAGAAAAAATTAATTAGTTGATGTATCTCATATTGTTGTGTTCACTATGACTATTAAACTGGTGAACCCACAAATATTTGTTAAAAAAGTAAAAGGCTTTTTGGGTTTAATGGGTTATCAGTGAACTTTTTTATGAACTGGCAGGCTAGCATTTATATCTTTGGTCTAAAATGTGTATATATTTTGTACATAATGAAAGAATATATGGATAGAAATAAATATTGGCATTAACAGTGTCTTTGGTTTCATTATTTATGATTTAATCTCCAGTTTGTACACACACACACACACACACACACACACACACACACGACACTGAAACTGAAAAGAGTTTCACTTAGTTAAGCATTAGCATAGGTTGTGCACACTCTATTTTTAATTCAAGACACAATCCAAGTAATAGAATACAAACAAATCCACCCTACATTAAATTTGAAACAACTCTCTCAGTAGGACTTGCAACAAGAACAACTGCTGTTTGCAATATTGGTAACACTGAGCTTTTACGTATTCCAGTTAAGGCACCTATGCCCCAATAACCATTCATTGGCTAATTGTTTTTTTTTTTTAATTAAATCTTTAATTTCAATAAAGTTTATAAACTGTAGAAACTGTGCAAATCTACAGTTCCTTGATCATATTGTGTTTTGAATGGTAGACCAAGTATGAAATAGTAAAAGTACATTTTGCTATTGTGACATTAGAACAGGGTTTGGTTACTGCAATGTCTAATGTCATTATTTCAGAATAGTAATGACTGAACAAGCAGAAATATTTTTTGTGGTAATAAATCTTATGCCACAAATGCTGTTGGTTAAACATAACTTGTAGGCTACTGAATCCAGAATATTCAATTTTGAAGCAATGTGATCTATTTTACAGTTTTTCTCGAATGCTAACACACTATAACTGATTCATTTGGCCCAATTTTCCAAACCATTTATACAATTCTCGAAACAAAGACACATTTCTCAAAACTTTTAACACATTTTACCTATTTGCACACACGTTCCAATTTGCTCCGTGTTTACTGCAAAACTCTACACAAAAACGCCATCATTTTGCACAGGTTTAACCATGTTCTCATTTAGAAAACACAAACACACAATATAACTACCTCAAGAATCACAAAATTAACACATATAGCACACATTTATCCATGTAGCAAAACTGATGACACAGCAGTCAGAATCTCAGGATGATATGAACAAGAGCACAGCTGATTACGAGTTTAGAAAAATGAATCCTGGTAGTGGGATATAAAGAGGAATAGGAGGAGAAAAGAAAAACGAAGGGGACTAGGTCAAAGGTCATTTGTTGCTGATGAAATATAAAGCACTATAGTTGAGCATGTTCTTCTGCATGGAATGATCATAAGGAAAGCTGCCTGCAGGATCATCTACAGGGTTTTTACACTACTTACACATTACAATTACAGTACATAGCAGCAGTACTTCAGATGAGAGAACTTGTACTGTAAATACTGTAGGACACACCCTCAAACTCGTAACTGCTGAATTGATTTGTAGCCAAGTACTTCTTACATGTATTTGTGCAGAACCGAGACGACTGTCTAGAGGAGGCAGAGAAAGTCTTTTCTCAGAAGACTAAGAAACTGCTATATTATAACAAATAAAGATATTACCAATACTGTAATGCAACTTGGCAAAGGATGCAGAATTTATTTATTTGTTTGTTTGTTTATTGCTGTACAGTAACTGGCAGTATATTCCAATGTGTTTACTGTATATTCAGTTGTTTGGTTTTTGTACTTTTCTCTTCTAGTGTTTTTCATCTACTGTAAGATAACTTTACATTAGTGTAATGAAAGTAAACATTTCTTAATGTTTATTGCTGAATTTTACTGAATCTGCACCCCTCTATTTGTGCCATATACTGTAACAGACACTGACTAGCAAAAGGATTCCTGTTTCCCAAAAGGAGGTTTTAGTAACAGTGTTTTGAATTGATCTCACTAGTGTTCTCTAGGCAGTGGAATAGTCTGTGTATTTGGCAGGTTTGTGCATCATCTGAGGCCAAAGTTTGATTTTGACTGAAGATAATATGCTTTTGACTAGAATATTTGTTTTGACCTGGAAGTTTGAGGTTTGTGCAAGTTGGTGTATAGTTTTGAGATTGTGTTTATGGTTGTGAGAAAATGGTGAATTGTTTCATGAATTGTGTGTTAGCAATCGAGAAAAACTGTAATAAGAGCTGATCAGGCTGAACATTAGCATTTCTCTTATCATTCTGACTCTGCGTAAATGTCTTAATGTGACATTTATGATGCTCAGACAAAGCACTATTGGCCAGACACAGGAGCAGAGATGAACAGATGCAACTCCAGCTCTTCTCTCTCAAGCCCGAGACACACTGCACGATTTTCGGCTGTCCCAGACGAAAGATTGGCATCATGAAAAAATCGTGGTGAATCAGAAATCGCCACGGTTGTTTCACGATGCCAGTCTTTCGTCAGAGCAAACACAGGTGACAGGTCAACAGCACCTTGGAAAGTGGTCCAATAATGTTATTGGAATCCAAGAGGGGTTGTAAATAAGTAAATAAATTTACCCATCCATTGCAATATTCTTTCATAATCTCTCATGCAACAACGTCACAAGATCAAGGTCCATGATTAACAATGTTTAACGATTTTGGACAATTTGCTGTTAGACTTAGGAACAGGTCCTTGTCTAAAACTTTAAAGGCTTTATTTTGGATGTCAGTCAAAACTGTACAGCTCAACGTGATTACAACTTCCGGTAATTATGCTGCACATGCGTCTGGCTTCCACCTCGGAGCTGTATGTTTGTATTTTGTCTCGTTGTTTTACTTTGATTTCACACGCTCATAAAAATGACATTCTTGGATTTCAAACAGACTGTCGTTTGTGTTTGCGGTCTGCTTTGTCCTACTGCCCGCCACGGTGTTTCCTCTGGCCACCTGACCAGTGTTCGAATTGTGTCAAAGCTCTTGGGGGGTCCCCCTAACCAGATCCCCCCACGCCCCCTTCAAAATATAAAAAAAATGCATAAAATAAATAAAACATTGTATAAATATGATTCATATTTTTTTTGTCTTGTCCTCATTCTAAGAAAACCTACTAAGATAAAAGCTTATTTTACGATGATCAGTGAAATATGTGCACCAAACAATCACTAAGCAAAGAAGAATTAAATATCTATCCTAGGGGTGTGCAATATAGACACAAAAATTATATCTCAATATTTTCTGGGATTTTATTGATAACGATAATCAGATGACATTTTACTGAGTGTGTTGCGCTTCAGGACTGCAGTGGACAGCTGACTCCTAAAGTTTTTGATATTCTTCATATTCTGTGTGGCCAGTTCACAGCAGTGATGGAGATTTATATTTTCCAACAATTTTAAAGTGATTTTTACCCTTAACGGGCATTTTTTACCTTTATAAAGCCTTTTTTTCTAGAAAATCATTATCATTATCATTAAAATCATTATCAACAAAATTCATCTTTGCAATGCAGAGGAAACACAGAAGCTGCATCTTAAGTGGCATTCCGATGTATTTTGTTATATGTCTACCCCGGTAAAGGACCAGAAAAATCTATTTCACATCCCTCATATCAATAAGCAGTTGTCACAAATACTTATTTGCTCTTACCTCTGATAATAGGGAGTGTGGTCAGAAGATTTGAAATCCTTCCCTGGTGTCCGAGTCTGCTCAGCTGAATTCGGGCTACTTGAGGCTCAATGGAAATCTTTCAGTTTCAGAATAATAGGTTACCAAAATAAATTACTCAGAGACTTGTTTATAATAAAAGTTTAACGCATCACCATTCACAATGGTTTCGCTTTATTAAAAAACAATAACTCATAAGCAATAAAAATTAAAGTAACAGCGAGTAAATGTCTTCACCATGGGAGTGCAGCAGCTTCATCATCTCTTACTAAGCATTATATAGCCTTACATAAAATTTGCATTAAATCTCATAAAATCCTCCCTGCTTTCTTCCTTATTTGTCGATCTCCTTACACACACACACACACAGGCAGGATACATGACCTTTATCCCATTTAGTACAGAGTATCACAAGTTCAGAATAGAATAATTAGCAGGGATCTAAATAAAAACACGAGCATATTCATCTTTGTATATTCAATATTTGCAACACCTCTAAAAGCATAAGCTAAGTATACATTGTCTCAGCCACAAAAGCAACACTCATATTCAGATATGATAAAAACAGTTTTAGATAGAGGTTCCATCTCTCAAACTTATTGTGAGATACAACCCCTTTACAAAGTAAGCAAAGCATATAGTAATTAAACCTCAAACCTTTACCACTTATAGATTTGGAACCTGGAACCTTGATATATGTATGTTCAGAAATAGATTTGAGCTCTTCTATAATTTTAGAACTGGAGCTTTAAGTTTTAATGACTCTAAGTCACTAGCTAAGGTTTGCAATTCAAAATTAAAATCATTATATGCAACCATTTCTCTAAACAGTTTCATTATCTTTTTATTCAATGTTTCCTGTTTACGCATCAACTTTATTATAGCTTTCATCTTAAAGTTTAAGTTCTTCTGATGTTGCAGCTCTCTTCTTTGTCTTCCGACGCCACTCCACTTTCGCCTGCTTTTTAATTCTTCGGCTCTCTTCAAACTGCAACCCTTGAATGATGAAATCGCCAAAATCAACATTTATTTTATTTGGATCATGATCACTGTTTCCAATGGAGAATTGATCAGGAAATTGCATATTTACAGGCCCCTCGGCATCGACAATTTACACATTGTTTAATGCAAGACATGAATGCATTTAACCTGCAGTTACAAAAGGCAAATTTTTTTTGATATTTTAATCCTAAAACATTGAATACTGATAGGGGATAGTATGGTTGTAACATGGGGAGAGTTGTAACAACACCATTTCCACCTATTAGGGATAAGCTAGGAATCCTATGATAATTTCATTATTTACCCACTTCCACCCTAATCTTATATGAATGGTTGTCAAGGTTGTAAATAGGTATATGCAGATTTTATAAAGAAAAAAATGATTTTGATGTAAAAATCCAATTTATTTTTTTGACCAAAACTTTATTTTACTTAGTACTTAAACTGTTGCAGATAAAATCATACAACTTACATTAGAAGAAATTGTAGATTCTCAGGCAAAATGTGATGCATTTTTAAACTGCTAATTTCAAACCATAATGCTAATACTGCTAACTAAACATTGGATGACAGGGGTGGGGTAAGTTGTAACACATTTTAGCATAGAACTGAGAACTTTCATGCTGTCTATATGGAGTTTTTTTTGCAGCTCAAAGCCAAAGGAAGTGTGGGTAAAATGCAGTTTGCCCTATGCAGTTTCTGGATCCACCAAGCCTGCACTCTAGGGTTAAAAACATTAGTTTGACACTATTGTGAATCTGATTGAGGAAATTCATACATAGACAATCTCACACACAAATTTACAGTTTTTTGTTAGACCTACATATTCTTTACCTCGGTACACTGGAGTTGAGTGTTCAGTAAGCATAAATACCGTTAAGGAGGTTTGTTAGTAGTCTAATTTCCACACACACGCACACACCTGCATTGAACAGAAAGTGGATTGGAGATGTGGTCATTCGTGGAGAATACGCAGGAGAAAACAACCATACAAAACGACGTTCAGACAGGACAAAGAACTCTAGGAACTGAAGGCTTATAAAGACATGGAAACAAAGGAGCAAACGAGATGATTAATTAAACACAGGAGAACTGAATGAATGATGATTAACTAAGAACAGGAACTACCAAATAAGGAAAAACAGGAACTCAACAGAAACATAGACGTGACAGATCGCGTCCCGCGCCGTAACAGTACCATCGGGGAGGGGGGTGCGGGCGCCCTGGAGGCTGGTGCAGGACTGGAACAGGGCGGAGACCAGGAGAGCCTCCAGGGTGGATCAGGGAGCCATAGCTGAGCAGACAGTTCGGGAAGCCATGGCGGATCAGGGAGTTCGGGAGGTCATGGCGGATCAAGGTACTCAGGCGGCCATGGCAGATCAGGAGACACGGGAGGCCATGGCGGATCAGGAGACACGGGAGGCCATGGCGGATCCGCCTCCGTGGCCTTGGCCCTTGGCCCGGCCACTATGGCCATGGTTATGGTGACTTGAGTGGGCACCCTGTTGAGCTTTGGAGAGCATTTTTGGGGCGGACTCGGGAGAGCATTCTGGAGCGGACTCTGGAGTGAGAATAGGCGCCGAGAACTCCGGGGGTAGCACCGGAGCTCTGGGGTTGGAGCCGGCGGGCTTGATTGAGCCGTGGACGGAGGCGTGCTGGAGTGAGCCGTGGATGGTGGCGGGCCGGAGCCAGCCGCGAACGGCGGCGTTGATTTCCCTGCGGACGGCAGGCTTGAGAGAGGCGCGGACGGCGGGCTTGATAGAGGCGCGGACGGCGGTGTTGATTTTCCCGCGGACGGCGGGCTTGGGAGAGCCTTGGACGGCGGCGGGCTTGAGATTGCCTCAGACGGCGGCCTGGAATTCCCTGCGGACGGCGGGCTTGAATGAGCCGTGAATGGCGACAGGATTGAGATTGCCGTAGACGGCGGCCGTGACTTCACCGCAGACGGCGGCTCTGGGATGAGGAGGATGGAGCTGCTTCGGAGGAAAGGGGGGTTTTTGGGGTTGGGCAGGTGGTCCTGGCGTGAGGTGAGCTGGCGAGACACGGCGTGCCTCTGAGAGGGCTGGACGACGAGGCTTGGGAGGTTCCTTAACTTCAGAGGCATCATGCCCATTCAGAGTGAGGGGACACGTGCCCCCTTAGATTTTTGAGCCAAGTGGATTTTGAAAGCAGCTTCCAAAAGACAAAAAATAGCCGAATAATATTTTCGATATTTGATACAATCACACCAGCTTGATTAAATCGTTCAGTGCGTCATATCATCAGCTGCTAAATTCAAATCTGCATTCGGTTCGCTGAGGCAGGCATTTTTACAGCACTGCGCATTATAACCAATCACACACGATGCTGTTGAGCTTATGAATGCAATGGCCAATCAGAGGTGTTCAGATGAGACGTCGCTAAATGCGGTGTTTTCTTCACTCGCTCACGAACTGAATACATCTTTCTGGCGAATTCTCTTGTTAGAAACAACGAAGTGCAGATGTTTGTATGAATCTGTAAGATATTCATTTCACAGTGTAAACAGCTTCAGTGATTTTAATGGGAGTTTTTGAGAGTGTTTGAACTCTAGACTGTCAGTGAAAATGTTCTTTGATAACGTAAATGTTCTTTGCTCTCTTTCTGTACAATGAAAGTGTTATGATTAGTAGCCTAACTTACAATGTTTATAATATTCACATTAAATATAAAGTCAGTCGTATTAAAAATATGTTATGGCATGACACCCATATCTATTACTCAGTGGTGTAATGTAACGAAGTAATAATACTTCGTTACAGTACTTAAGTATTTTTTGGGGAGTATCTGTACTTTACTTGAGTTTTTATATTTCAGCCAACTTTTACTTTTACTCCACTACATTTCCTAATTAAAATGCATACTTTTACTCCAATACATTTCCCCGAAGCGTATTTGTTACTTACTACAAAATGGTCAGAAGAACACAGACAGCAAGAAAGCAGGTTTGACGAATCAGTGGTCTGGCGTTTGCAAGTTAGACTCCTAAAAACACCTTTGCTCATGTGCAAACAAGTGCGCGCACAACCGCAGATGATTCATTTTCCAGTTAAAGTCGAGTCTGGGGTGTGCGATATACAGTATATCTTCTGCGATAATATGGTAAGTGTTGTTGTAATGATCTGCGATCTGACATTATCGAGTAGGCTATATCACCAAATCACACACAGAGTGCACGCACGTTGATTTATAAGTCTATTAAAACTCAAAATTCCAGGCATTCTAAATTATAGACGGTAAAATTCTTCTGTATGCTTTTTATATTTATATAATTTAATATAGTTAACAATCTATATTACACAAAGAGTACCGTTTTTCTGCAGATATCAGATCAGCACAACACATTTAATAATCATTTTATACAAGTTCAGTAAAGCAGTAAGTGACTTACATTTTAGACATAATATTGTTTTTGCTCAATTTTGCCAACAAAAACAGTTCCAAACAAAGATCACAGCACTGTTTTGCGTCTCTGAGCAGTGGACAGTATTTACTTATTGAATGAATCAGCTTTTTGAACGAATTGGTTGAATAAATGATTCAGTGATTCACTCATTAACAGTCAACTGCTTTGTTTCTGAAAGAATCAGTCGTTTGAATGAATCGGTTGAATCTCAATGACTCACTCATTAACAGTCTGCCACCTACTGGCGGTTTTAATTTCACATTTCGACTATTTTTTTCATGTTTTAAATTATTTCAAATATCAGTATTCAACATTTTATGTTAAAAACAAAACATTAGGCCTATTTATGCATCTGTAACTGCAGTTTAAGTGCATCCATGTCCCCTCTGAGATACATTAAACTGTGTAAATACATCTAAATGCTATTTCAGATGCAGATTACAGAAATGTTTTCTTATGTTGGAATGAAAGACACTAAGTACCAGATGACGTGCTTCTTATTCTTACCCAAAAATACAAAATGGAAGGAAGAGTTAAAACTGAACACAATCTTGCTACTCAAGCTGTGTATGAACATATTTATATTTATTTATTTGTTTGCTTCTTTTCCATTTTGCATTTAATTGTACTTTTACTTTCAATACTTAAGTAAAAAAATACTTTTCGTACTTAAGTAGAATAAATATCACATACTTTAAGACTTTTACTCAAGTAGGTATTCTAAACTTGACTTCAACTTCTACCAAAGTCATTTTTCTGGTAAGATATCTGTACTTTTACTTGAGTATGGCTTTCAGGTACTTTATACACCACTGCTATTACTTACTAAACAGACAGGTTTTTATGCATAGTTAATAGACTACATTATTAGGCTACTTTGACCATCATAATCTATAAAGGAGAGAATCAAGATATTTCATGATATAGTTAATGCGTTTGGGAATGTTTCGAATAAAAAGGAAAAAAATAAAACATAAGTGCTATTGTGGCTGCTGTATGTCACATGACAACCCCCCACTCGTGCCCCCTCAAAAATAATGAGTGCATGACGCCCCTGCTTAACTTAATCTACTTCGAAGTTAGAACCATTCAAAAAGAGTACGAGATTAATCAGCTCGATCAGGGGAAAATCAGAGACAGGAAGATCGCAGCGGATCATCTCGTCATCCAGTCCCAGCAGAAAGCACGCACCAAGAGCGGCGTCGTGCCAGCTTAGCTGGTGAGCTAGCTCAATGAAATCCTCCACATACCGTTACAACCTCCGACCGGCCTGCCGCAAACCCCACAGCTTGTTCTCAGCCGTCATCATTTTGTGGTCCTGTCTTCTATCACGGGTTGCTGAGGCGAGAAATACAAAGGAGCACGAAGGAGGCAGATATCAAACAAACTGAGCCTTTTAATAAATCCACTTGGAGAATACGCAGGAGAAAACAACCACACAAAACGACGTTCAGACAGGACAAAGAACTCTAGGAACTGAAGGCTTATAAAGACATGGAAACAAAGGAGCAAACGAGATGATTAATTAAACACAGGAGAACTGAATGAACGATGATTAACTAAGAACATGAACTACCAAATAAGGAAAATCAGGAACTCAACAGAAACATAGACGTGACAATGGGGTGGCTGCTGTTTTTGCTTCTTTTGTCTGACTGTTAAAACCTACTCCAGTATGTTACAACCTACCCCGGTAGGCACTCCATGTATTTGACATCAGCTTATAAGGGCTGTGATATTCTTGCAGAGGTTTGAATTGGTGCCTTTTGTTGTGAACAAATGTGGGTACTTTGTATAAAAGTTTGAGCACTCTAGCTAAAAAATTCAGCGAGTTACAGATGATGAAACAAAAAGTGTTAAAACCATTCTTGGTCTCCCCCTATTTGAAATTATTAAAAAAAAAATATAATTTAAATGTGAAACTAAAACCGCCAATAGGTGGCAGCAAGTCACTGTTACTAAGTGAGTCATTGCGATTGAACCGAATCATTTAACGGTTGATTCATTCAGGAACAATACACCATAATGTTGCTCAGAGTCGCAAAACACTGCTGTGGCTTGTTTGGAACCATTTTGTTGTTGTTGTTGTTGGCAAAATAGAGCAAAAACAGGCAATGTGGTGTCTAAAACGTAAGTCTGTTAATATTAACTTCTTGTGTATTGAACTGTTGTATAAAATCAATATCACATTTGTGATTTTTGCGAAAAAATGGCACTCTTCGTGTAATATTGATTAACTATATGAAATTATAGAAATATACATATTTTCTGCCTCCATCTTGAATTTTGGGAGCATTCTGCATTTTATTATACTGAATCATGCAGTGAAAGGAAGCACTCTATGAGCACAGTCAGTCTAGCTAGTGTTTAAGCACTAATAACTCCTCTTATAATCTGTATGACAAATGAATCTCTTAACTTTTATCGTACGTGCGTCTGCGCTTTTGTTGCTTATGAGGAGGGAATTCGCAAGTTTCAGTCTGAACAAAATTCAGCGATGACTAATCTGACCGCCTCTGATTGGCCACTGCATTCCTAAGCTCAACAGAATCGTGTGTGATTGGTTATGATGAGCAACGCTGTACAAACGCGTAAAATAAAATAAGATGTAACATGAGCAGGTCTAAATTTAATACAGCCAGCGAATCTTTTCATTTAATTTTAATTTTCACTAGTTTCATGTTTCAAGTATTATAGTTTATTGAAAAACCAGTATATATTTTTTGGGTGTTATAGGGAGTCCCTTAATGCTTATGGGAGGTCCGGGACTCCATTCGAACAGTGCAGCTGACACCTGCCTGCCTGACGGTGTTTGCAGCGCAGTTGCTTTGGACGGTGCGGCTGCATCTTTGACGGGCGGATTTCATCTTAGTGTGGTGGTCGTCTATGTCGTCCTGTGTTCCCGTTTGCCGTTTGGGGTCCTGCTCGTCTTGGCTTTGTGGAATGGGAGACAAGGGGTGACAAGGATGCCTTCACTTTACAACGGATTAGACTACTATCATCTTTACGGCTAATTTCGTTTCGATTTAGGGTCGGACTTTTGCTGCTCCATGTTCTCAGTCGGACGACCTATGCGTTTGTCTCAGATTTTTCTGAATTTGTGTGGTGTTTGATGTTCATGGTGATTTTATTGTTTTGATCCTTTGTTTACTATTGCTTGTAAAGCGCTTTGAGCCCTAGAAAAGCGCTATATAAATTGTATAGTGGCTACATGTATAGCCTACCTGTATGTTCAGCTCCTATTCACCCCAAAATAAAAATAAAGAAAAATAAAATGATGCTTTGGTGTTTTTATAGATAGTCTGAATTTTGATATTTTTCACTTTCAGATTATATCAATGCGTCGGTTATCAGGTTCACAAAAAAAGGGTCTGAAAGATTTAGTCAAGTGCGGAACACCTTAAATATTTACACCAATGTGCCACAGCCAGTGCAGATCCAGAATAGTTTTGTTAGGGGGTAGCCTATACTAAAGAGGGTTTCATAATTCTAAAGTGGTGCTAATTAAATTATACATTCAAGTTGCACAGACCCTGTTAACACCACACAACTTTACATACAGCATAGCCCCAAAATGACGTTCATACATTTTTCTTTCTAAGCTAACTCATAGCTACATACTGCCCTCTGCTATTTCAGTTTTGCATCTCTCGTAAAATGAAAACAGACAAATATAACGTGCTCCATAATGAGAACTTAAAAAAAATAGTTGGTTGGGAAAATGTCCTGAGTGCGCACAGATGACAAAGAGTTTATAGTAAATGCTACATAATTCTGATATTTCCAGATTGAAAACTTTAAATTTAAAATGTGCAAAACACTTAGAATAAGATCAATAATAAAATGCGTTACTGATAAAGCCTGATAAACAGCTGCGCTGTCATAGAAACAATATTGCATTTATAGGAGCATGTTCGATTGTTTACTAACGTGAATCAGAGTTTAATCCCTTATCTGTATGAATTTCTTTAACGCCATTTTGCAAACATGTGCCAACCCTTCTTTTCATGAACGATATAGGGTGACCTTTGCAGCCTCCGCTCTAAAAAATATTTGCCATAATCTTTTCAACAATTTCCATGACTTCTACAACGTTTTACTTTTATTGGATGAGGAGTTTTATAAATCATTTTATAGAGATTGCATAAAATTCTGTCATTATCTTTCTTACCCTTAATGCCTTTGAAAACCGGTAGTTTTCCTCTGTGGAACACAATTTTCTCTGTGCTAATTTCCATACAAAGAGTAGACATAGCCTACTTTAACGAGTGTCCGATAGCCTCAGGGTCATCGCTCCGACACACAGCGCAATGTGTTCCGAGTTCAAAGCCTCTTAGTGCGCTTTCTCTTTGTGTTTCTCTCAACTACTTCCTGTTCATTATATCCACTATAGGCCTACTATCTAACAAAGACAGAAACTATTAAACAATTATAATAGATAAATAAGTGGCCTAATAAAAGTATAATAAAAATGATATATAATGTGAATTATATTCCAAGTCTTCTGAAGTCATATTGTAACTTTTGTAAGGAGCAGACTGACAATAAATTCGTTTTTCAACAACATTAACCTATTCCCATTCAAAGAATTTTAAATTGTATAAACAATTTTATATGCTGGTTATTTTTTTATTGCAAATGATAGTGAGAATGAAAATTTAAAACATTATAGAATTCTATGCAGGTGGAGGTTCTGTCCACCCAAGTCCCACCCTACACAGCCACAGCTATGACAGATGCAAAAGTTTAATAATGAAATAAAATGCAAATCAGCGGTGACTTTTTGTGTTATTTTAATATGATAATGACTGGACTACATCAGAAAACGATCACATTTCAATTACCTTTTATCCTTGAAATAAATACAGCTTTGTTTATACTCACTTCGTACTGATACCCAATATTGTGGCCTAATTTTATGATCCTAAAAACTTAAAAGAACTTCCGAAGATCCAAAGCTTTACCGGGTGATTAGCCCAAAAGTGATTATGTCTGCTTTTATCATTCAAATCCCACATTGTAACACCCTCCCTATCTTACGCTCCTGGATTTATCCCTTATAAGGAGCCTCAGAGGGATATATAAACACACCTGGTGCATCTTTGCAAGTAAAGAGCAGGTGAAGAGCAGCCACTCAGCTGTACCATAGCAGATTTCACCCTTCATCCCTCTGGATCGCTAGTGGGCAAAGATGAACGGCACTGAGGGAAATAACTTCTACGTCCCCTTGTCCAACAGGACAGGGCTAGTGAGGAGTCCTTTTGAGTATCCGCAGTATTATCTAGCTGAACCATGGAAGTTTAAGGTGCTTGCCGTCTACATATTCTTCCTCATGTGCTTGGGTCTACCCATCAATGGCCTTACATTGGTGGTTACAGCTCAACATAAAAAGCTTCGGCAACCTCTCAACTTTATTTTGGTCAACCTGGCCATAGCTGGAACCATCATGGTTTGTTTTGGATTCACGGTCACTTTCTACACAGCAATTAATGGCTACTTTGCTCTTGGACCAACTGGCTGCGCAATTGAGGGCTTCATGGCCACACTTGGAGGTGAGGGAAATTGTGATCTTTTTGTTTTATTTTGACTGCTGTGAGGAATTCTTGAGGTGAATGTCAAAGTATAGTGGACTGCAATTTGGTAAAAACTTACCTTGTATGGTGTTCATGCATTTTATATTTTATTTGCTACACAGGTGAAGTTGCCCTTTGGTCACTTGTGGTGCTGGCCATCGAAAGATACATTGTGGTCTGCAAACCAATGGGTAGTTTCAAATTCTCTTCCAGCCATGCTTTTGCAGGAATTGCATTTACATGGGTAATGGCCATGGCATGTGCGGCTCCCCCTTTGGTTGGCTGGTCCAGGTTGGTCTAATAAGACATTATGCCATCAATTTGTTATCCAAACATTTCAGTTGAACATGAGGTATTTCCATGTTTTTATGTAAAAGCAACACGTCAGGTTTACCAATACGTAGAAATACAACATTGATTTACTTTTAATTTAAAGCAGCAAATAAGGCTTTTTTCCAGTTAAACTCACACAATGAACTTTTCTGCTTTTTTTTTTTTTTTTACTAAATGTACTTGATTTTACATGCCTAAGTACAAAAGAGAGCAAACTTTGATTACTCTCACTGAAATTTCCTAACATCAGGTGCATTTTTTTTAACAGATATATTCCTGAGGGAATGCAGTGCTCATGTGGACCAGACTACTACACCCTGAATCCTGAATACAACAATGAGTCATATGTCATCTACATGTTCGTCTGCCATTTTATATTGCCAGTCACCGTAATCTTCTTCACCTATGGACGGCTTGTTTGCACAGTCAAGGCGGTATGAAATGTCACTTTAAAAATTCCTGGAAATTCCCAGTTACTGGAATACTATGTTAAAATGATATCATCCTTGGTTATTTTACTCTCTTAGGCTGCAGCTCAACAGCAGGACTCAGCATCTACCCAGAAAGCTGAGAGGGAAGTGACAAAAATGGTCATCTTGATGGTTTTGGGTTTCATGGTGGCTTGGACCCCTTATGCCACTGTTGCTGCCTGGATCTTCTTTAATAAGGGAGCAGCTTTCAGTGCCCAGTTCATGGCTATCCCTGCCTTCTTCTCAAAAAGCTCAGCCTTATATAACCCTGTCATCTATGTGCTGCTAAACAAACAGGTTAAACATTTATCAGACTTGTCTTACATATCCCAGACATCCCTTCCATTTCTACTCCTTCTTCTCTCTATATTATCTCTATAAAAAACATGCTAAATGAAACATTGTTCTTTACAGTTCCGGAACTGCATGCTGACCACTCTTTTCTGTGGAAAGAACCCTCTTGGCGATGATGAGTCCTCAACTGTCTCCACCAGCAAGACGGAGGTGTCCTCTGTATCTCCAGCATAGACTTTTGGATCTCTCAGATTATGTTCTTTTAGTCATTGATCAATTTGGGCATCTGAAAAAAGAAAAAAAAAAAAAAAAGAAAAAAAAAAAGAGTTGAATTAGTTTTTGATTGTGTTCACTATCACAATGAATTCGGTGAAAAAAGAAGACATATATTTGATGTGTGCAAACTTTAAAAGTATTTATTGGGTGATCAGTGAACATTGAAATTGTGGTTTTATTTTCATGCGCCGGGAGGCTAGCGTTTGTATCTTTTGCCTAAAATGTATATATTTATTTTGTAAATAATGAAAAAGAAATACATAGAAATAAACACTGGCATTAAATACTGTTTGTCTTTCCATTATTTATGAATTGACAGAATATTCTATTTGCTCCCATATACTGTATATAAGATACTAAAAGTGATATTTTAACTGTACTACAAGCAATAATATAGTACACACCATATTTTTAAATTGAGAGAGACTATCCAGATAGTACTAGTATAGTATTTGGTCTATAATGTACGTATAAAAACCCAGTATGAAACCCCTATGAAAACCTTAGTATGTAAATTCAGCAGTTCTAAATTGTGCTAGACTGTGGACTGAAGCAGGGTGATCTATTTTAATGAAACAAACAGGGTGAACGTCAGCACCAGTTTCTCATATACCATTCTGAGCCTGCCAAAAGATCCTGATGTGACCTCCATGATGCTAACAACCAATGCTATTGAGCAGACATTAACAGCTAATTCCAGGAATTTGTTTTCTCAAATATAAACAAGAACCACCAACACCTTAGATCCGTGTCAAAAATGACCCTTTTGGCATCCACAAATGTGAATAATATATTTTTCAAGTCTATAGAACAGTTCATATATAAATAGTGGCTAGTAGTTGTTTATTTGTTCAGTTTAGTATACTAATAAGAATATTTTCATACAGGCTGTAATTTTGAGTCCATATGATTGGAGAAAATGGAAAATCTATGGTCACATTCTTTGAAAGATTTTTCAAGCATTGAAACTAGGGAAAATATACAGCAAGCATTCAAGTGGGTTAATAATGCCAAGAATTTTTATTATTAAATTAATCAAACCTCGTGTAATGGACATTTCTACTTCACGTTTATTAAGTTGGCTTGAGAAAGCCAACTTACTGAAATGCTATTTAAACTTCTTATTATTATTATTATTATTATTATTATTATTATTATTCTTCTGAGACTAAATTATCAACTCTAACTCCTCCTAGAGCTTTAACTCTACAGACTCCAAACTCAGCCCAGATCTTCAGACTGATCTGAAGTTAGTTGCTATATCTTTTCTAACTGATCGGACTTACGGTTTTCATAAAAATGAAGATTAAAAATCATAAAAATCCCATAGACTTACATTGACGGAATGTTCAGATGGGCCAAGACTATTCAAACTCCAACTGTCAAAAATTCAAATCTAAACACACTGAAGCCCATTAGACTCAATCAGACTGCCCTTCTATGTACTATTTCTAACCCATTCAAACTCATTCAAACTCATCTATCTAATATTTCTAATCTATCTATCTATCTATCTATCTATCTATCTATCTATCTATCTGTCTATCTATCTATCTATCTATCTATCTATCTATCATTGACTCTATCTATCTATCTATCTATCTATCTATCTATCTATCTATCTATTTCTATCTATCTATTTCTATCTATCTATCTACAATCTGACTATTTATATCTATCTATCTATCTATCTATCTGAGATCTAACACACACACACACACACACACACACACAAACAAACAAACAAACATACCTTCCCTATTTAACACATACACAAACACACGCACACAAGAAATAGACAGAAAATGTGAAGCTTTAATATATACACCGCATTTATTCACATTTGTATTAGCATTATTTCTTAACCCTCATAAGACCTGTTTTTCCTGTTTACACCTGTGTCCTTTGGGGTCAATATGACCCCAAAACTGAAAGAGTAATTGTAAAACATTTATAAATTTTTAATCATACAAATAATATATAATTTTTTTTTGTTTACTTCTCATCTATACATTAATGCTGTGTTTTGGGAGAAATTAAGTACTTTTGTACCTGTTTACCACAAAAATCCTCAACTACACCATTAGCTTGCATGTGAAATATTACATTTTTATGAATAAATCTCTTAAATGATGATCTACATTTAATTTAAATTGTTTCTGGAGATTGATCTAGGTGTTAGGTGTACAATTCTGCCATCTGGTGGTTAGAGAAAAACTTGTAGAAATCAGTTTTTAAAAGAATAGTGTAATGACCATATATATCCAGCAGAGGCCCATAGAGAGCCATTCATTTATAAATTTGAGGGAAGAGGTAAAGACTAATGATTTGATATCATATTTATATTTTTAAATTTATCTTTTATATTTATGAAAATGTATGGCTATACATATGTTTGGATTAAAATCCAGTATAATTTTATTTATTTATTTATTTTATTTATTTTTTTTTTTTTTACATATGTATATATATTTAAATGTTTTTATATATATCTGAAAGCCTTGAGATATATCTGAAAGCTAAATGAAGCCTGAAGTTGGTGTAGTTTTGAAGATTTCACTGGTTGAGCTCTGTTGAGAATCTCCATAGGGTTCAATAGGCCCATCTAGTGGCTGAAAATATAAATGCAATTTTTTGTCATTTTTCCAGCCAGATGGCCTCAGAGACACTCAGTGACCCAGTTCCTGATGAATAATGATGTTTAAAGTAGAAATTGTGTCTTTGTTTTTTTTTTTTGTTTGTTTGTCTGTTTTTTTTTTTTTTTTGGTGAAATTATGTATGCAAATATGCTAATTTCCATAAAAAATTCAGAATTTAAGGAAAATAAAATAAATCACCAAAAATAATAACAAAACCTACTTTTTTTTTTTTTTTAAATAGATAAAAAAGAATTTCACGACTGAAAAAAAATTAACGTTGAATGCCTTCGGGTCATTTGGACCCACGAGGGACACTTTTGTTATAGGTTCGGGAGGGATGGATGAGGGTTTAAACATGCCAAACTAACAATTTATTATTTATTTATTTATTATTTTTTATTTAGCCATTTTAGTTGTTTTATCTATCTAACTATATATATATATATATATATATATATATATGTGTGTATGTATGTATGTATATGTAAGGGATAATCAACGATAATAATAAGGGATAATATCTCTCTGTCTGTCTATCTATTTATCTATCTATCTATCTGTCTGTCTGTCTATCTATCAAACTTTAAACTTTTAAAACTACGTTAAACTTCAAACTAATTCAGACTGAAAACCGTCAAACTTAAAACTTCCCAAACTTTTCAAATTTAAACTTTTTAAACTTCTTAAACTTTTTTTAAACTTTTCAAACTTTTTTAAACTTTTCAAACTTTTTTAAACTTTTCAAACTTTTTAAAACTCTCTGGTCCGGCTTTCTCAAGCCAACTTAAAGTTTGTCTCGACAAACTTTTTTATCTAGTTTTAATTTGACGTCTCATTTTCTTTCTGGTCTTCATCGAGAATTTAAAAAAATAATTATCTTATATTTTCAGTGGTGTCTGTTCTCCTACTTAAGAAAATGATGTCAGTAATCACGGCAGTAAGTCACTAATCCTGATTCTGAGAAAGACTGTGACATTTATGAGAGCATAACAGCAAGTGTTGCTTAAATAAGAATCCACGGTGACGTGGTTGTCACAAACACTGGTGATTATCTGGAAAGGTCTTTTTAAAGCATTATCCCTCACTTTCAACTCAGGAAGTCCCTAAGTGACATATAATGAACATCCAGGTTCAGTCATGTGACAATGTGTGGATTTTTGTTGCCATGGCAACATTTTCAAAATGCTGTCCTGTCTGGTTAGCACGTTATAGTGTCAGCAATTTTTAAAACCCTATTTTTTGTTACAAAAGGTATGTTTCAATCCATGCAACAATTCTAATGTTTTAATAACATATCCTAGATTACTCTTAACCTGATTTTAATACATTTCTTGAACAAATTGATATAAAACAAGTTACAAAGATATTGTGGTGACATGTCACATCGGGCTGTTAACCTTAAAACAGTAGGTAGAATTTTGATGTGACGTATTTGTCACATTAAGAAAAATGGTAAAAATATTAATGAGCTGCTCAATTAATTTAGCTGATTCAATTATTTTAGTGTTATATATTCTCTGCTGCTCATTTCAAAGCATATTTTAACAAATCTATGTGCATGTTTAACATGTTGACCTCCAGCGTAAGGTAGTTATTTATGCAGTTTGCACATTTTAGAGTTGTGAAAAAAAAAAAAAAATTCTAAAAACCTAAAAATTAATTTCTGGTTAAACCATATACCTGAAAAGGTAGTATTTTGATATATTACAAAAGAGTTGTTGTAAAATTAATAGTCACAGTTATGTGGTTTTGAAATATGCTGTGGCAAAGCAAATAAAATGCAAAAACTATATTATTTCTGAAAAAGGTTTTTGTTTTATCTTCCCAGAAAAGTAATCATTTTGATATATGTTGTGGAAAAGCAAATAAACAGAAAAAAAACCCAGTTATTTAGCAAAAAAAAATTTTTCAATTGAGCAATAAATGCCCAATGTGACATATATGTAACATGAAAAATTTATCATAAACGCCCAATGTCATATATATGTAACATTACAGATCTTTCAAAAGGAGGGGTTGTATTTGAAAAACAACTGCAGAAACATGTTATAAGTGGTCCATTTAATCTGTTTTATATGCCCCATAATTTTCCTATAAGGAGAAATTGGTCTGGGTTCTTATGGGTTAAAGCAGCTTGACGGGGCAGCAAACTATGCCAGTAAGGTTACATTTACACTATATAAGTGCTGCCCTTGCAGCAAAACTGCTTTAAAATGAGAAAGGTGAAAATGATTACAATACCTTTATTTAATCTCTTCAGTCAACTGCTGCCTTTGTTAAAATGACAAATGGTCTCCAATATCTACAATTCACTCTCACAGTACATGTTTGTTCTGGCTATCGTTTTCACTTGCAACTTTCAGGTCATGGCCATAGCTGCCTATTCAACCATATCATCCATATCATGCTGCTCAACAAACAGGTAAAGTATGTACTGGATGCTTGTTTATTTCTAACATTTGACTCACTAAGTATCATATGCAAGCATTTCATGAAGTCATTTACTCTTTGCTTTATTGTAGCATTCTAATCTGTTGGACTGAAAGCCGCAAGAATCCTCTTGGAGATAATAAATCCTCAACTGTCAACAAGCAAAAAACAGAAATTTGTCTACACATATACTATCCCATACCTAGCCTTGCTTTTACAGTACTGTCAAAATATTTGTGTTCATAATGTTAATGCATTTTTTCCTTTTCACTGTCTGTTTCTATGTCTCCAGAACTTGTCCTCATGGCACCTTGGTGTCCTCATTGCACATTGCAGTCATGTCGTGTAAGTGTCACTTGTCAATCCCTGACACAACTAACTCTAGGATTACGAGATAAGACTCTGGTAGTAGGAACAGCATTGACTTCTCAGTGGGCACGACTCAACAAGATAAAGATAAGACAAAGATCTGCTTAAGCCAATTTGCAAGATGCTCACCCAACTGTGGTACTGAACACTACCCTGGCTGCTCTGGCTAAAGGAATTATGGGTTTAAACTAATTGGTTTCTCCCTCATGTTGAGAAGCATGGAGTACATTTACATGCAGTCCTGTCCAAGATAAAAGTTCTGTATATATTATGTACATAATTAAATAGCTAGATAAACAATAAGCAGCCCTGGAGGGGACACTTGCTTGGAGTAAAAATCTTATTTGAAAATGTCATTTGTAAATCTCACGTTTTCTCCCACCTTGCCTTCAGTTGCCAGGGCTTCAGATCTGTATATCCATTCCCAAAATCACATGTCAGCTGCACTTCTCAAATTACCCTCTAAAAAATGTAATAGATTTTTCGATATATGACAACAGGCTTGTTAGTACAAAAATGTTCAGAGTCTGGATATTCATGCTCGGGAATCATTGCAGCTAATATAAAACAATTCTCCAGTGATGTGGTATGGTGGAAACAAAGTAATTACTTGAAATTAATCAAATGACTGTAATTATGGTGATGTTGCTGGTTTTACGTGCGCTAATGGTAAGGGATGCAGATGGAAAACCTGTCCCACTGTTGGGATTGACAAGAATCACACTAATACCATGCTCTTAAATACACTATTGGAAGCAAAAACAGAATGGGGTGGTTGTAGTAGTAGAACATTTGAGGCTGAACATTGCCAAGAATTGTCATATACTGATAAAGCAGTCAAGTTAAGTTCTAAACTGTATGTATAGATCAGTTAGGTTATTTATAAGGAAATAACAAAAAGGTCAGCACATCCAAATTTAATTTAATATCATGTCTACTAAAATATCTATTTAAAAGATCCTTTAATATCCCACAATCTTGTTCATACATTTTGGCAGCTGGTTGAAAAGTATAAAATAGCATCTGATCGAGCTAGTGGTTGAAGGAGATACATAGGCCTACATTCATAAATGGCACTGCAGAATAATTATAAAATGTTTGGTTATGCCTAAAGTTTGAATTTGTTCTAGCCTAGATTATGTTGTCTGACACTAGTTTCCACCTAATTTTATACGAAATCGTATGATTTCAAAAATGTTTTATTTTAATATGGTTTTTAAATTTACTCTACATTTCACTTTAGTTTCAGTTCTTTTCAGCAACGATTTAGATAATTTCATAAAGGTTTTATGAAGTCACTTAGTCTTTAGTAGCTAAATACATTTTTAAGGAATCAGTTCAAGGTGACATTACCAAAGTTTAAAATTACAAGTAAGCAACATTTGCTACATCTGTAGCGTTTACAAAACTGACAGCTTACCTGTCAAGTAGCTAATATAGTAATATGAAACGTGTAATATAAATCCAACAAAGGCCCAAAATTATTCCACAATAGTGAAATAGGCTACTTGAGGGGTGCTCTGATGTCTCCCACCAGCCATTCCGATTTTAATGAAGTCCATTAATGTTATCAGTAAACCATCTCACGGTACATGTGAGATGTCTTCCTACACCAACACAGGTAATGTTATTTCTGTTAGTTGCTTATTGATTTTGTTTTTTACCCTGTTGACTGACTGAGTGGCAAGAAAGCTTCTCTGTTTCTGACACAGATTGTATTAGCTGCATGGCAATTTTTCAATATCTGAGGATAGAGTTGTAACATTCAGACATTCACATTGCTAGCATTGCTTTGGCGACACCTCTAGGTGGCAGGTTGTAATGACAGTGAATACTATACAATTTACTATATACTGTAAACAGCCTACTATAAATATATAATTGATCGTGCATAATATACAATCTTAAAAATAAAGGTTCCAAAAGTTTTTTTTTTTTTTTTTCCCCCACTGCGATGCCATAGAAGAACCAGTTTTGGTTCCCTAAAGAACATTTCAGTGAACAGTTCTTAAAAGAACCATTTTATTTTCTTAGTGTGAAGAAGATTAATAATCTAAGGAACCTTTTTCCACTGTAAAGAACCTTTTGTCGATTGAAAAGGTTCCATGGATGGTAAAGGCTCTTTGTGGAACCATTGATGGCAATAAAATAACCTTTATTTTTAAGAGTGTAGCTGTCTTCTTTCCCATTTTTCACACAGGCAAAATGCATCCAGACCATTTTCTATGAACACAACCTTCAGTCTAAAGTCAAGTCTAAAACCCTAACCTGACCCTTGGAAAAGAGGTAAGAAATACAATTTTAAAAATGCACGGAGTGTAAAATGGTATGGTGAGCACTGTATATAATAACAGAATTTTTGTGATGTGAAGACTCTTAGATAAACAGTTTTAAACTCCATGTTTGACACTGCTTAGAGAAGCATTAAGATTTAAGTCTTGTCAGCAACATGTAAACAGCAAATCACAAAGATGCAAAAGGTATGGGATGCATACGAACCTTGTAAGAGGATTTGTGTGAAGGACAAGAAACGTGGTGACAGCAGAGCAGCAGGAACTGGAAAGTGAAAAAAGTTATCATATCTCATCCCCTTCTATGAAAAATGCACATTTATGCCAGCGTCCTGCTATGGTATGCACAGCATTTGCCCCATTGAATGATGATTATGTGTGCATGTATTTGATAGCTTATTCATGTTTTACATGTGTTTTTTATTTTACATGTAATTTTTTGGTCAAAGTGAGTATTTGTATTTGGTCTGTCTGCTATAAGGGAAAAATGTCATAATTGAATATGAAATATGAGTATAAAATAAAATATAGATGAGTCAATACTGACCTGTGTTTGAGGCTGTAAAAAGCCTGGCCTCTTAATCCTGACAGTCACACAAAATAAATAAATAAATAAATAAAAATTATGATACCACTTGCCTGATATGATAACATTTTTTTTCTTAGAAAATTATTTACAGAAATTCCTACAATTATGTTATGTTTAGATATTGCTTTAAAGTTAAATGCATACAGTTCTGTCTGTGAATTTTGAATTCTACACTGTGTGCTATGGTAGTTACTGGAATAATTACTTCTATAAATCAAGACAAGCATTTATTTGTGGTTTTAGGTATAGATGGTGGTGGCTGCAATTAAAGTCATGTACTGTACGTAGCAGTAGCTTTATGCCTATGTAGCCTAGCCTATGATCATGACCTGACGAAGAGCCAGAAGTGACAGATGGATGAACAGAATGACAAAAACTGGACTGCAGTAGAGGAACAGCGAGGGTCAGTCCAGCCTCCTCTTCACGTACACTTGTACCTCCTAATATCAAACACTATGACGTCTTTTTATTTGCTCGGCTGAGTCTATGATTAGCTTAGACTGCGTCCCCTAGAGTAAATCATAATTGCCACTGCGATATCATCATGGTGTCACCATGTAAGATGTTAATTCTGCCATTATGTAATTAACTGACTATGTAAGCGCTCTTGAAAGGAATACAAATAAATAAATAAATAAATAAATAAATAAATAAATAAAAAAGAAAGAAATACTCACCCTTAGATAATCTAAGATGTAGATGTGTTATGTCAAAACAGATTTGGAAAAATGTAGCATTACATCAGTTGCTCACCAATGGCTCCTCTGCAGTGAATGGGTGCCGCCAGAACTAGAGTCCAAACAGCTGATAATAACATCACAGTAACATCTTGTGAAGCGAAAAGCTGCATATTTTGTAATAAATGTTGATCATAAAGACATCTTAAACTTCAAACCATTGCTTTAAGCTAAAATGTGAGTCCTCTATCCATAATATTGCTTTCTCTAGTGAAAAAGTTGTCTCATCTGAATCAGGAGAGAAATATAAAGCCCTGTTTACAAGCAAAACCAGTCCAAAACAGTTATAAACAAATGTTGTTGAATTTTTATGTAGAGTACAACAGGGGATGAACGTTTTAATTTGAGGAAGAGTTATTATTAATTATGGACTGGTATTTTTTCCAGAAGCAACAAACATGCAACTTATCGCTTCACAAATGTTCATTTGGATTCGTGTGGATTACTGTGATGTTTTTATCAGCTATTTGGACTCACATTCTGACGGCACCCATTCACTGCAGAGGATCCATTGGTGAGCAGCTGATGTAATGCTAAATCAAATTTTGAACTATTTTGGGTGAACCATTCCTATAATTAGCCTTACACTGTAATGTAGTATTTACAGTTTACAAAATACTGTTACATACTGTAAAAAATACTGGCAAAATTTACAATGTACATCTTGTTTGACACGGTTAATCAAAATTATATATGCATTACTGCCTTTCCATAGTAATTTCTCTCTGTGTTCTACCAAGCACTTTAAATCACGCTCATTGCACTCTTTTAGTCCAAGGCCTGTAATTGAACAGCTGTAGAGAATCTCAGTGGTAACCTTTAATTTGGCACAAGCAACATGCCAGTGGCTAAAATCTCATGATCACCTAAAAGCTGCAATTTGGATCCTAGGCAGCTGCAAGCAGTTAGATTCACTGCAGTGCTGGATATACTCTGCAGATATAG